>CAUYRB010026294.1:0-168894 GCA_963574695.1 Propithecus perrieri | reverse complement strand
AGAAGCTTTTTAATTTGATCAGGTCCCATTTATTTATTTTGGTTGTTGCTGTGATTGCCTTTGGGGTCTTCTTCATAAATTCTTTGCCTAGGCCAATGTCTAGAAGAATATTTCCAACTTCTTCCTCTAGAATTCTAATAGTTTCACTCCTAAGGTTTAGATCTGTGACCCAGCATGAGTTGATTTTTGTGAGGGGTGAGAGGTGTGGATCCAGATTCAGTCTTCTACATGTAGCTATCCAGTTTTCCCAGCACCATTTATTGAATAAAGATTCTTTTCCCCAGTGTATGTTTTTGTCTGCTTTGTCAAAGATTAGGTGGCTATATGAGGACGGTTTTATATCTGGGTTCTCGGTTCTGTTCCACTGGTCAATGGCTCCATTTTTGTGCCAGTACCAAGCTGTTTTGATTACAACAGCCTTATAATAAAGTTTGAAGTCTGGTAAGTTGATACCTCCCATTTTGTTTTTATTGCCTAGTATTGTTTTTGCTATGCGGGGTAGAAGTTCTTAGTTTTAATATGATTAAATTAAAAAAGTATTTTCCTTCATAGTTAGTATTTACAATATCTTGTTTAAGAAATATTTCCCTGAAGTGAGATAATTATCCTAAAATAATTCAAAAGCTTTGCATTTTTCCTTTCACATTTATATTTTGTGTGTACGTGTATATATATACATCCATGATTCCACAGTACAAGCTTTGTTATAGATAAAATATCCAAATATGAATATTTCTAGATGCTTTATTTTATACATTGGTCTAATTATTTCTTTTTTATAATAAGCTTTGCTATTTTATTGAATAAGGCTTCCCTCCTTGTTTTTTCTCAAGAATATCTTGTCTACTCTTGGCCTTGTGTGTTTCGATATAAATTTTAGCATATGTGTATCAGGTTCAAAAAATAGCTTGTCAGGATTTTGATTGGGATTGCATTGTACATATGTAAAAAACTAGGGAAAATTGATCTCTTCACAACATTGAGTCTTGTAATCCATTAACACAGCTTATCTCTCCATTTGTATAATTATATCTTGACAGAAGTTAATTTTTCGTGAGGATTTTTGAATATATTTTGTTAGATTATTCCATGTCTAAAAATTTTAAGAAAATAATAAATTGTATTTTTCTTCCTTTTCAATCTTTAAATCTTTTATTTCTTTCTATGCCTTAATGAGATGAATAGGCCTTCCAGTACAATGAAGACAAGAAATGGTTCTCACAGGAATCTTTATCTTGTTCTCAATCTCAGGAAGATGGTTCCAAAATTTCACCATTCATTGTGATATTTTCTATAGATTTTTGTGGATACTTTTATCAATTTAAAGAAATTCCCAGTTATTCTTTATTTGCTAAGGCTTTTTATCATTTATTGATGTTGAATTATATCAAGTGTTCCTCTGTATATCCTAATTAAACATGATTTCTATCTTTTATTATTTTAATGTGACAAAGAACTAAGATTTTCAACATGGAATGAACTTTTATATTCCTGAAAATAAGCCAAACTGTTTTTGTGTCTTGAAGATGTCCATGTGGGCCCTAGACTCTCACTTTGATCTCAGAAATGCTACTCTTCTGTCAGCTGCATCGATTGCAATTAGCAAACCCTTACAGGGAGCAAGTGTTTCCGAAGGACAGGTTCACCTCTCTGGACTTTTGTTTCTTTCTGGATCATTGCCTGGTAATTTGTCACTAGTTTGCTTCTTCTCTGATGACTTAAAATATATTTGCATATTCGGTCCAGCTTTTTCAGTTATTCCAGGTATACTTTGACTAGTTTTCTGACTAACCTGGCCTAAAATTACTGTGAATTACTGTGAATGCGAGTTATTAATCTTTAAATCAGGAAAAATTTAGAAATACATATAGAATCATTAAGGAGAAATAAACTCATAAGATTAAGATAATCTCATAAATAATCTGAATATTTGGTATATAAATAATTTATTATTTTATGAATATTTAGTCCATTAGAGAAATTCTAAGCTTTTAAAACATTTGACAATGTAATTAATTTTAGACTTGTGATTTAAAATATAACTTTACTAAATTGGTTGTTAAACATTAATAAGACTTTATATATACTGTAAATATATAAAATATATACTATAAATATATATAAATACTATAAATCTAATAAATTTATTACATTTTTCCAAGAGTTGTTTATGTATTCAGATTATTTTTTGGCAGAACAGAAAGGTACTGTAAAAAGTGAAAATATTAAAATTTTCACTGGTATTCAACTTTTTGAAGAGGTAATTAACTAAGCTATAGAAGCCTTTTACAGGTGATTATTAGATTTTTCTATTCAGAAAAACACAATTTTAAAAGCTATAAGTTTAACTTGAAAGATAAGCAGTAAGAATTTTGAATTTGTAGGTATAGCAAATTGAATTTTAACTTTTAAAATCAAAGTAACTACAGAAATAATTTTTTCATTTACAAAAGCATGCTTATGGACATTTAGCTTCAGCTCTCTTAATTATCTATGCAGAATTATCCAGAATACACTTAACAAATAACAATTAGTACTGACATTTAAGATTTTCAAAGACATTATGAAAGTCTTCATAAATTAATAAATGTTGAAATTTCTAACATAGTGCTTGGCACTCAATGATTTATTAATTATAGCTATTTTGTCTGAAATGATTTTTTAGAAATTGCAATTGTAAATACTGTTTATTTTCTAAACTAAAGGATCTATTTACTGTCCTATTATTCCAGTAGGATGTGACTATATGTGATAACTTTGTCTATTTTGTTCATGGATAGATTTCTTGTGTTAGAAATAAAATAATAATAATAATAATAAAAAACACCTAAAGAGTAAAATTCACACTACCTCGGTAATGAACACACTTATAACTTGGACTCAAACTGTACAAAAGCAGCTCATATAACCGAAACATTTTTACCCCCCGTAATATTCTGAAATTAAAAAAAAAAAAACTGGATGGAGATGTGGTCAAAAGTTTTTAATTTTTGTTTTTGTTTATAATCAAGAAGAAATTATATTCAGTCTGTATGTATGTTGACAGGAATAATCCAACAGAAAGAAAAACAAAATAAATGGTATATGAGAAGAAATAGCTAATTCTAGAAAAAAGTCCTAGAATAAACAAAAAGGATAGTGACCTAGCATATAAACAAATGGCCTGCCTTTTCTCGAGAATGAATGATGTCTAATCTATTGTAGCAAGAGGGAAGGAAGATTGTATCATTACCTCAAATGAGCTTTTGTCAACTGCTTTTTTGGAAGATGAGATGTTTCTCATATAATTGTTTTATTATTATTAATAGGGTAAGAAGTAACTTCATTAGGTCAGCATGTATTTGAAAGGAGAGGGAAATTGGTCCTGCATGTGCGAGGAGAGGAGCAAAAGTGTAAAACATTCAAAAAATAAAAGAGATGTATGTCCTTAGGCATTTCAGTGTCACCAACAGATACCAAGGACTGAAGTAGTGGTAACCCAGCATGTTGGAGAGAGTGCTTGCGTTACTTTAGTTTCCCTTTATCTCCTAAAACAGAATAGGATTTAGTTCAAAATTTTATAGAACAAAAAGGGGTTCTGACAAAGCAATCAAATACGCTACTCATCACTATTAATCTTTTGAAGTTTTATCGCTATTCATCTTTTGAAGTTTTCTAATTGAAAATATGAAACTAAAAATTTGGGTGACACTTTTTGTTACTTATCATTTTTGGAAAATTTGAAACAGATATGTTTTTATTTATTGATTGTTTAAGAAATGAATTCTGAAGCTGACTGCTTACTATTTAAACTTTAAAGTATGAAATTATTGGAATCATTCTCCAACTGAAATATGCTTCAAATAAAACTAGATATAGGGGATATTTCTACATCATAAATTTAGATATGGTAAAATGTAAATAATATAGCCATGAAATATGATTACAGAAAATTTTCCTGTTTATTTTTGTTTATAACTTTCCTTCTACTTTTGGATATCTTGCTGGATTTTAGATGTGTTAAAATATGTAAAATGAGGCTCTTAACTGATTTAATCAAATTCCACTGATCATTTCTAATATTTGTATTAGTAAAGAAAATTCTAATTTGACTATAATGAATAATACATTTTATTTAATACAGTCAGGATAAGAATTTAATTTTCCAGTGCTCCTTGTTTGGATAGATTTTAATAAAATTTTAAATTATTGCAACATGAGTGATATATAGTGATTGGTCAATATACGCAATAAATATACATATCATATGATGTCTTAAAATGAGTCAGTACTGAATTCTGACATGAATTTTGGAAATTAGGAATATCCATTAAATATTGATATAGAACATTAATTTAGAAAGCTTTTAAAATTCATTTATTTACAAACATATGAACAAAATTCATTCTTTAATTCAACAAATTTTTATTACTGTCTACTGTTTGTATAGTATCTACAGGCACAAGGAAAGTCAAAGGAGTATGGTTATTTCCTGACTTAATTATTAGCAAGTTACCCTACATCAATATAGTCAATATAGTCACTGAAAAACAGTCCTTGAAATCTGGACCTCAGTCACACCTCATTTCTACTACCTGTTTTTGGGTGTATCTCTCCTTCACAGTCCTCTTATGCCTGAGAATAGATCACCTTGTCCCAATTTCCACTTCTCATCTTACAGAAGGAAAATCCAATGGCAAGGCTGGCTCTGGAACCTAGCAAGGTGCAGTGGGAGATATAGTAAACTCTTCTCTCCTCCTCCACACTAACACTAGCAGAATAGGAAGCAATCACTTGTCACTTTACCATGCCATCACACGAAATTCATGTAAAAACAGTTTATTCCTGATCTGCTTACCCAGGGCAAATTCCTTAATCTAACCTTCAACTCTTCAATGAGAGTATTTTTTTCCCTGAACATTTTAAAAGCAAAAAAAAAAAAAAAAAAGTTTAAGCAAGTCAACAGATTTATGGCCAATATAATAAAGTTACAAATGTGTGGTGAAGGCATATAAATGTGAAAGGAATTCAGAGGAAGGGAAGCCAACTTGGCTGAGGTGATCAAGGATGGCATACTGTGATAAAGACCATAACCTTCCTCTTTTTGGAAGTCAGAAAGATTTCCTCTTAGGATGCTAAAGAGGATATTTTGAGTTACTGTACTACATTTTATTACTGCACAACTCTTTTAAATTGCATTCTGTATTAGCTATTCCTGGTCGTATAGGGAAATAGTTAATGTATTACCAACACTGACTTTTTCAGACTGTAGAACACAGGGAGAAAAAAGTATTTTCATTTTTGCCATATCTAAAAATACATTCCACAAATCATACCTAGGAATTCCAGTTGAGAATGATGGACTATAAAGTTTTGAATTTTTCCTCACTTCTTCCAGAACAAGAAGAATGAGAAACAAAAACACAAGTACCATTTCTGATGACTGTGATTACAAACCATAAAACACAAGGAAGAACTACCCTAAGTAATAAAGGCTAGAGGAGGACATTGGCTGGGATTTTTCTGAAAATATTTAATAAACAGAGCACTTCAGGCATTGACCAGTTGAAACAGATTCTATGACTAATCAGAGCAGATGCTGATCATTAAAAAAAAAAATCAAACTGGCATATCTCTGGCATAGCATACTGGCTAAAACCCAGCCTTAGTCCTCCAGCGCTGGTTCTGGGAAAAGTCAAGGTAGTGATTCTCAGAGCCACACTGCAGAACAAGGACTAAAGCAAATACTGACAAGAAAGTATATGTTAAAAATTCAGAAAATGTAGAGATACTATAACTACAAAAAAAATTGGAAGGAGATAAAGAGTGAAATAAAGTAGTGTTATAGCTTATTTCCTCATCTTTTAATGATTAGGGTTACCAATAACCCTTTAAATAAATAAAACATTATTCAAAACTGATGAATCTAGTACTAAAGGCATTAAGTATAAGTAAAGATAAAAAGATAAATACTAAGAAAAATATATGATCTATTACAATATGTCTATTACAGAGTTTGTAAACCTGTATTTATAAAAATAATATAATCTATTACAAGATAGATGAGATGATGAAGGAAGAAGCACATGATAATAATTCTTCCATTGTTCCCAAGAGGACTCAAGATACTCTCTTAAGAAACATGATTAAGTATATTTTATAAAATTATTATGATAATATGATTTTTAAATATAAACTTAATGAATAATCAATGAACAGCAGGCATACATATACGCACATACAAATAGAAAATAATCATATGATTACAATTTTTCATAATTTTATTGTAGCATATAGAAAGAGCAGTGAACAAATCTTAAATATAATTTCATAAACTTAAAGGAACTTAAACAATGCTGCAGAAGCTCCTCTTATGTCCTTCCTGTCACACACCCCCTCAAACCAGACAGTGATCACATATAATCAGGCATCGACATGTAATATCAAACATCTATTTTTTATATCTTTATAAATGGGATCATTCAATCTGTATGCATTTGCATATAGTTTGTTTTTTTCTAAAAATATTTATCAAAATGTTTTTTTCTGGTTATTGGACTTAAAGGAGTCTTAGATCTTTATTTGCTAATCAACACCCCACGAAATTGTAATGTCACTGATACTCTGTTATATACTGTATGTTCATCTGTGCTTTTATTTTCAGCTTTTTTGAGGTATCCTGGACAAATAGGATATGTACATATTTCAGGCATACAACATGATGCTTTGATACATATATATACAATGTGAAATTATCACCAAAATCAAGTTCATTAGCATATCTATCACCTCACATAGTCACCACTTTCTCTCTCTTTTTTTCTCTCTCTTTCCTATCTTTCTTTTTTTTCCTGTGGTGAGAAAATTTAAGATTCTACTCTCAGCAAATTTCCAGTATACAATACAGTACTGTTAACTGTAGTCACCATGCTATGCTGTAAATTAGATCTTAGGAACTTATTCATCTTGCATAACCGAAACTTTGTATCCTTTTTCTATACATGGGCTTTTATATATATACAACAGCAATAATTTTTTTCACTTCCAAGAATCAGTTTTCACCCTCTCGGAGGTAATATTGCCCTCTTAAGAGTGTATGCCGTACCATGTTTGCAAATTTCACCCATATCATTTAATGTAGTTGTGGACTGTAATATCATTTATACCAATTTCTTTATAGTATTTTATTGTGAGAACATAACAATGTTTATCTGTTCTACTATTGATAAAAGTTAATCATTTCCATTTTGGGATATTCACATTTTCTTGTACCTTTTTTGTAACATATGCATACAATTCTGTTGGAAAGAGTATTCTTAGGTCATAGGATATTCATATGTTCAGCCACAATAGATGGTGCCAAATAGTTTTCCAATTTATATTCCCAAAAGCATTTTTGGAGAATTTCAGTTGCTTCACATCCTCACCAACAATTTTGTATTGTCACTATTTTAAAACATGAGCTATTTCGATGGATGTATATTTCCTGGATGAGGAATGGTAGTGAACATTTCTTCATATACTTATTGCACATTTGATTATTCTCTCATGTTAAGTGACTGTTACTGTCTTTTGTCCATTTATATGTTGGGTTGTCTGACTTTATCTTACTAACTTTTGGCAGTTCTTTAGACATCTGGGATATAGGCACCTTTCCAGAAATATGCAAATATCTTCTGTTACTCTGTGCTTGCCTTTTTTACTCACTTTTTCTAATGAACAGAAGTCCTTAATATTAAAAGTGTTTATCTTTTTTTTTTTACTTTAGGTTAGCACTCTTTATTTCTTATTTAAGATGACATACATTACTGTCAAAAGTTATTTTCCTATGTTTTCTTCTAAAACTTTTATGTTTTTCCTATCACTTTTGTCTGTAATTCATCTGGCATTGATCTTTGTGTAAGGTATGAGGTAAATAACAAGATGACTTTTTAAATAACTATGTTTAAAGAAACAAGTAAAACAATAAATAAGCATTCAATGAGTGGAGGAATCTTCATAAGAATGACTCAAAATATAGATTCCATAAAGGAAGTTTTTATGATAAATTTGCCACCACAAAAACAAAAAAGTCGGTTTAGCAAAAAAAAAAAAAATTCAAAGAATAAATACTAAATTGGAGGGAGAAATTTTGCATGAATGATTCAGCCTTTTATTTTTTGTATTTAATAGCATCTACAAATCAATAAAAATATCAATTATTCAATATAATTTGTCTGTATTAGTTAAGAAATAGGTGAAGCTTTTATAACAAACACCAAAAATGATAGCTAAAACAAGATAGCTTTTAAAGTAGGCTTTTTTTTTTTCTGTCTCATAAAATAGCATGTGTATAATATGGCCTTATATTGTTATGTGTCCTTCCTAAAAAATGTGACTTCTATTCATGACTTAAAACAGCTGGTCTATCTCCCTCCATTTTTCACAAATTTCATTCATTATTAAAGAGAAAAGGCAATCAGAATAGATTTATCTTTTAAAAACACAAGTGAAAGATTACACATATATTTCTGTTCATATCCTTTCACTAAGAGCTTAACCATCTACCCATAGGGAATGTTGGAAAACGGTTCTTTAATAACTGACAAAGGGAATATGGATATTGAAGCCACTGGCATTCTTTTTGTCCAGGGCAAGAGATATAAATATTTCGTAGAAAGTAGATATTAAACACAGTAAGATGCCAAAATTAATTTAAGAAAAATGTAAATTTTAACTATAAATTTATACTATTTTAACTTACCATATGGACAAAGAACTAAAGGTTTGATTCCATAGTGTGGGCAACAATAGAGGAAAGAAACATTTTCTATATGCCTATATACACTTAGGAGAAAAATAAACCAAATGCTAGCTATTGCAATTTGACAATATTTATAAAAATTTTAAATATTCATATCCTTTTACCCAGATAGTCCACTCTCAATTATTTACCTTCCTCACACCCCAGCAAAATAACAGCTGTGCAAGGAAATTCAGGGCAGTACTGGAAATAATTACACAATTATTGACTGGGGCTGCTTCAAATCAATCATATTCATATATTCAGTGGAATACTATGCACCACCGAAAAAGCATAACAGTTCTATTTAAACTGATACAGAAAAGCATGCTGTTCTACATAGAGAAAGTTTTTAAAAACAAGGGACAAAAGTACTATGTAGTGTAATACCTTTCTGTGTAAAAACAATAAAAATTTTTTTGTGTGTAAATGTATATGATCTCAAATAACAAATTATAGGAGGAATATACAAAAAAAAAACTGTACTAGTAGATGCTTCTCGAGAAGGGAACTAGGCTCTGTGGGGGATAAGGAAAGAGAAAGACTTAGTTTTAATTCTATTTTCTTTCATTCCTATTGAATTTTATATTGTATAAACATATTACTTTTGCAAAGAAAATAAAAAACAGGTTATACTTAAGACTGTTCAAAGATGGAAAAAGCATTCATTCGTGGAAAGATGCACCCAATTATTAAATTAAGTTTAGGATTTAATCTAAAATAAGCCTAAAATGTTTAATGTCAACTGAAAATAATGTTATCTCAGGTTAATGGTTCTGACTGCCTTGTAAATACGAAAACAAATCATGGTAAGTATTTTTTAAAATGAAATCATGACTGGTATCCTTAAATACTTTTATATTTCTTATGAAAGATATAAACATATATTTTCCCTCTGATTTAATCCACAGGTTTAAAATGTGTATGCTAATAAACTAATAAACTGAGCAACAAACAAGTATTTGGAAAACCTATATTCTATTCCCTTGCTACATGACTACAGATTTATTGTATCGGTTTGAATACCTAATGTATTCAATAATATTTTTCAAATTTCAGTATTTGAATACATAAAGTTTTAAATACACTTATTGTACTTGGTATCTATTGACTTCATGGTAGTGAGTAAGCAAGTATATCTTAGAGTGTTATAGAAAATCAAGATGTGTTCTTCACAGTATGTTCATACCCGTTTTTGACTTAAACTTAGGTATGTTCTCACCATGACTAACTTTACAGAAACTTACTTTGCCTAATCTTTCATATATATTTACATAACTGAGTTAAAGCTCATACCCCTTATTGCAAGGCAGTCACTAAGTAAAGAGGAAAGGTGTTTGGGTAAGGAAAATGACTTTTAATCAGACAGCCAGCAAATCAAGATGGAAGACTAATGTTCCAAAGAACCACCTTAAGTCAGTATGAACTTTAGGCTCCTTTTTATCTTGAGGATAAAGGTGGGGGGAGTTGGGTTGCAAGAGGTAATCAAGGACTGCAGATATCTGGGTGTCAGTGAGGGTCCAAGGAGGTTGTAAAACTTCTCCGTTCTTGGTCAGTTAGCTTTGGAGGATGAAGATCAGGTCAGGATGTTCCTATAAATCTTTAACAAAACATTGTTACTTGTGTGTATACTTTTCGTATCTCCCCAAGAGTGAGTTTTGGAAAAGGAACAGTTATCATCTTCCTTCTAGCCCAGTTATCATCTTTTTTCTAGCCTATATGCAGAGCTAAGCAGAAGCTTTTAACCTATGGGATATTACCCAGGGGGCCTGAAGCAAAATGGAGCTAGTTATGTCAAGGCTCTCTTCCACTGTACATTTATGAGACTGCTAATTTACTAATTTTCCCTGAGAGATATAAATAATGTGTTTCTTCTCATAGGGAAACAAAGGAAGCTGCTCAGTGAGTTTCAAATCAGGAAAAAGAAAATTGATTGATTGCTCAAACACTACCTGTCCATCTTTATAACAGAAATACACCTTTTAAATGGGAAGCCCCACATACCTTTGACAAAGAGCTAGTAGTATGACTTAAAGTCCCTTCCTAGAACTCATATTCTCTGCTTCTATTGCTGATGGGGTTGTTAACGCAAATTTTCTCAACGAAACAACTGTTCAAGTTTTGCACAGGACAAATTTCTTTGTTGAGCTGCTATTCAGCCTCATTCATTGGAGTCCGTATTCCCTTGGCCTCTTCTTATTTCACCTCTTTCCATTATAGCATCCAATATGATCTTTCGGCTACTTATTGATTATAGAAGCTCCTCACACTGTCACTTCAATCCCCTACTTCCACTTGCCACAAGACTCAACTATCACATTGGTTATACCTTTCAGCCAATTTCTTTCAGCACTGGCCTGTACCAGGATCTACTAACTTATGAGAAAGGTTGTTCTAAGGTCATCAGACTATTTTTTAGTCACACTTGAGAAGCTTACTTATCCAGTTCTAAATTTAGTGCTTAGAGACAGGCAAGAGTAGAATCTTAAGAAAAATCTTGGGTGCTTAACATCATTGTTAAGCAGATTACAGGATGAATTGTCCAAACGAGGACATTGTGGAGATGAAAGAGAGAGTTTTCAAAAATGATGCTATGACAACAGACCTAAACTGAAGGTGACCAAGATCAACTAGGATATATGGTCACTCTACAAGTCAACATTCAAGAGGGAAGTTTTCAAAACAAACCCTGAAATGTTTTTTTTTTGGTTTTTTTTTTTTTTTTTAGTTTCTTTCCATAACTTAAACTAATCTATCACATCTACCATAAGGTGATAAGTTGTGCCCAGATAGCATTACATGGACACAAAAAAGGTATCAAGAGTAAAACCATACAATAGCCTTCCCATTTTTTTACATATTAAAATTAAAGTGCTATATCAACTACTGTGCACACAGCAGGTGGCCTGTGAACACTTCACTGATCCAGAATACAAGCACCTGGGCTCCAGATGATACGGTTAGCCAGCCAGGCAGCTTTGCCAGCAGAAGGTGAGTGTGGAGCCAGATGGGCATCCTGACAGTTAGAGCCCATAAAATAAACTGGCAAGGGCCTCTTCCACAGGTCCTTGAAAGAATTTCAACATCCTTCAGAAACTGGAGCATCTTACCACCTAAGAAATTCCTATAACGACCTACCAGGATTGTATTTAATTTGCCTTATCTGTTATGCTATTTTGTGTTGATGATTAGTAAAATAGCTTTTGCATTTTATCACTTACCAAATGTCTTTTCATCTGAAATGTACTAGATATGCCATTACGAGAGAGATTTCAGAGTGGAGCATCAGATTATGAAAAGTATAATATTTCACTTTCTGTATTTGATCTCTCTGGCAAAAGTTTATATAACATGTAGTTAGGCTTAAATTCCCAGTGGGTGGCATTTCTGGAGTTTTCTTCAGTCCACTGCATCAGTCCATTCCATCAGTCACTGAGAAGCAAATCTAAGATACTAGACTAAAAAAAAAGGTGTGTGTGTGTGTTGGGGGGGTACTCTTAATGTAGTTGGATTTTTCAATTTTAGTGAAAATGATTTAGCATTTGCTTAACCAAAATATCAATTATGCATCTTAAATATCATTTCATGTCTATAATCTCAGATTTTTTCAAGGTAACAGTGATTTCAAGGTGACGGGGCCACATGATATAAATGGTTCTTCATGTATATTCATTAACTTTTATTACTATTATGAAAATGTAAATATAAAATTCTTTCACCACTACTAACAACGTACAGTGATGGAGAAATCATTTTGATCATTGATTCTGTCTAGGTTAATTTGAGAAAAGCAACCCTAAAATAGATGTTTAGCCCAATCTTGTTAGCCCTAATAATGGGAAACTTAAATAAGAACATAAAAAAGAGAGCACTGATGTCAAAGAGAACATAAGGATATGGTTCCATATACAAAGCACCTACTATGTGCTGGACACCATATGAGATAGTTTATGTGCAGTGTACCATTTAATCCTTAAAACAACTCTGAAAGATGCATCATATTATCACTACTTTGAAGCTAAGGATATTAAAGTTTAATAAGTTTGATTAACTTGCTTAATGTTACACAACAGTAGCAGGCACTGAAATCCAGGTTTGGCTTTAAACCCCGTAACTATCAACTATACAAGGAGATCTACCACTCTAAACTCTTCATATAAAAGATGAGATCATTATGGAATATCTACAACTGATGATCAACTTAAGGTCACATAGCAAGTAATTATTATCTACTCTCCTTTCTCTATAGCAAACATTTACCCAAGCTAATAATCTTTACTCTTAGCCTAAATAATTTTATGAACCAATTTGGGATGATATATGTAAATATCTTAGCACTATGGCTTAGCTGACTCTTAAAAAATTGAGTCCTTCCCTGCAGTAATCTCTTTGGTAACAATATGTTTAGAAAGCTATTAACTGTCATCATCTCACTATAAAATCATTACATGATAACATTAATTATAGATCATATCCCTGGTCTTACATAATATGCTAATATTATATGTTATAGAGAAAGTGTTTTTAACTGCTTAAATTCTCAGTATATAACTAATAGATTCTTCTTTGGTTGGTTATCATAGGGCCTTTAAGGCTGTTCTTAGGTTAGATGTCATCCTTGATCTCATCATAAAATCTTATTACTGATGTAAATTATGTTCTGGATATCTTCATTTCATAAAAATATCCTTATGAATGTTAGACTGACTTTTTCATGTACAAAATAAACTTGCATCTTTTACAGCTCATTGTTTTCATTGATATTTTCATACCAAGAAAACTAATAATACTTTATAGTTCACTGTAGAACTCCAGGTAGCCTTAGAATGCAATGAGTCCTAACTTCTTATTTTGTAATGAAGGAAAGAGAGATCAAAAAGGGCTAAGTGGTCTGTTTGAGTCTTTGGAACCTAGATTTTTAGTCTTCTCTGTGAGGGTACTTTCTACCAGAATTTAGTTACAAGATCACAGTTTGCAATTCTGAAGCAAGGCTGTGCATTACAATTCTAGGATTTGTGAAAGTTCAGTGCCGACCGCACTACCATTTTACAAGCAATTATATATCCTGGCTCCAATATTGCAAGGTTAAGGTCTTCCTGACCTCTGAATATCTATTGACATTTGAAGAAACATTTCCAATGATAACATCTAAAACATATCTTTAGTTGCTTTATTTTCAGTCCTCGAAACATATTAGTGGGTCAAAAGTAAAAAAAAAAAAATCCATTGACTATTCTAAAATGAAAGAACAATAATATACTGCCTTTTACTATGCAAGTACAAAATCAAAGCACATATTCACAGCCTCAGGAAATTACACTATATGGGCCAAGAAACATACATTGCAAAACAATTTTAGTAATCATATCTGGCTATCTTCCAGGAGGGCCAATGTCTTTTTGGTAATAATACTTCAAGAAATATTTTCTGTAAAAGAAAATTGTTTAATGACATTAAAGTACAATCAATTACTAGAGCTTTTCACTTTACTACAATACAAACAAACTGCTACAAATTAGTGAAAAATCAGATCCCTGTAGCTGATAAAATGCTAAGTCCCTCCCTTTTCTATTATTTACATCAGTGGCTAAACCATCTGAGCAATTTCTTCCTGCATTGAAGAGTTAATAGAACAACTCATCTGTTTCTTCTAGATTTCAGCTTTCTTTAGTTCTAAGGCATCAACATGTATCTACAAATTAAAGTAAAACTATTTAACAATATAAAGATTTATAAATCTAGGAATTATTTTAGGTTACAGTGTTGATTTTAAATAATGGGTATATCCAAAACTTTTTTGATACTTGTCCCTTGAAAAGTTGGTGCCTATTTCTGCTCCTTTTCAGAGTAGCCCATACCTAGGGACTCATTTCTAATAAATAGAATGTGACAAAAGTGACAGACAATCTCTGAGATTGTCATAAAATAAATTGTCATTTCCTCCTTGTTCTCTTCCTCTTGGACCACCAGCACTGAGAGACATCAGCTTCCATATCAGTCATATGAAGAGGTTCATGTTCATCTGGACAATTATGTCAAATTTATTCTACTTGTTTAATCATTTACCCATTTGGTATTTATTATGTATGTGCTATGTGCAAAGCATTCATTTATTCAAATAACTATGAATGCCATTAAAGGATTTTAAGCAAGAAGGTAACACAATGTGAATTGGATATGGAGGAGCATGATGTTTTTACAAGGTAAGTTGGTCTATGTCATCATCCTACTTAGATTCCTTCAAGGATTATCATTGAATTTAGAATGAGTTACAAACTCCTTAAGCTGGTTTATATATGCTCACGTGATCTCACCTCTGCCTACCTGTTTGGCCTCTTTTCAAACAACTATCATTATCATGTACTATAGGGATATACCAGCCATTTTATTTTCCTCAAACAAGACAAGCTACATCCTAAACTGGCTTTTTCTTTTCATCTTTCTTCTTCTTCTGTCATTTAGGTACTAGATTAAATCTCTTCTCTTTAAGAGGACTCTTCTGACCCCACAATTTCATGAAGTCACCCTTTCCCTATGCTTTTCATAGCACTTATTGCTATCAAATATTTTATCTATTTGTTTATTATTTATCTTCCCCTGTCTACAAGATGCAGCCTAGTAGAGCATTTATTATTTTTACTATTGTGCTCTAGGATTTAGAGCAATAGGTCCAAAGTTACTGCTCAACAAATAGTTGTTTAATGAATGAACATATTTAAAAAATGAATGCATGGTTAGATAAGAAAAAGAGAAGACTCAAAGATGATTCCTACATTTTTTTACTTAAGCAAAAGGATGGAAAGTGATGTCATTTAAAGAGACTGAAGACCAAAGGAGAAAAAAGTTATGGGTGGATAAGAAATCAAAAATTTTGCTTGACTCATGTTATGTTTCATATTGCTATTAGATATCAAAGCAGAGGTATCAATTTGTCAGGTAGTTACCAACTCTGGATCTCAATGGTAAACTTGAGGATGGAGTTATAGAAAAAAAAATCCAAACTTTTTATGTACCATTTATAATAATAGCAATCACAATTAAAATACCATTCAGATATATAAATAAAATTTAAAATAGTGCATGGCCCACTAATATTAGTAGGGGCTATACGTAAAAGTCTGGCTAGGAGCCTCAACAATCACGCGATTAGGCCCTTCCCATCGGAAGCAGCTCTCCAGGCTTGGAAAGATAGCCCTGAACTTCATATCAGCAGCTGCCCCTGATGGCCAGATAAACGACTTCTGAGCCTATAGAGGCTCAGCAAAGCCCCAGACCCAGGCTCTGGCATCCCAGCCAACACTATCTTGCTCCTCCCCCCACCTCAGGAGCAGCAGGGTCCAAGCAACCGCTGGAAGCTAGAAGGCCCCTACCAAAGCTAGGGTCATTCATATACCCCACCTGGGGGACCAGAGTCTACCACAGGCACAATAGATTACCTCAGCAACTGGCTCCTCCAGGCAAACTACATTCAATGACAGTGGGAACAACCTTATAGCTAAACATAGTGCCTTCCATCTCAAGCTATTAAGGAGTGGCAGATTCGTACCCACAGGTACAATCCACCAGGTCAGAGATTAAGCTGGGGAACCAAACTCACTACATTCCATTGGGAAGAGGTGAAGACACCAGGTCAGAGGTAACCCAAGAGGTTCATCAAACCTGCTAAAATACCCCAAAGGCAATTCAGGACCAGCACTCCTCCCCCTGGTATAGTCAGGGATCAATACCTAGGGACTCAAAGATGGGCAATAAACCAGCCCTAGCACTCCCAGCTCTCGACCAAGAGGCCAGATGAGAAGGAATCAGTGGAAACACTTCAGAAACATGAAAAATCAGAGCCAAAGATGCCCTCAAAGGAAATCAATAACTCTTCACCAGTGGATACCAACCTAACCAAAATGGTTAAAGTAACAGATGAAGAATTTTGAATATGAATTTTAAGAAAGCTGAATGAAATACAAGAGAAAATAGAAATCCAACAAAAAGAAGCCACAAAAGGAATGCAAGAAATGAATGAAAAATTCTCTAAAGAAATCAAAGTATTAAAGAAAAAACAAACAAAAATTCTGGAAATGAAAAATTCATTCAAGGAATTACAAAACACAGTGGAAAGCCTTAAGAATAGGTTGGATCATGCAGAAGAAAGAATCTCAGAGCTTGAAGATAACATCTATGAGCAAACAAATCAAAGAGAAGGAACAGAAAAACAAGAGGAAAGAACAAAGCCTAAAAGAAATGTGAGATTACATAAAGAGGCCAAACATAAGAATCATAGGCATCCCTGAAGGTGATTTTTAAGTTTTATTTAGATTAGCTCATCTAATCCTAAAAATTCACTTTAACAAACACTGTTTCTACTTCTTTTTACAATTCAAGAAACTGAACCACCAAGAGCCTCAATAGCATGCCTAAAGAAATACAGCTAATAATTGGTGAAACTATGATTCAAACTCAGGCAGTCTGATTTCACAACCTACATAGATAATAATGATGGTGAAAAAAGAGAGGTGAGGTAAGGAATAAGCCTGGGTTGCTCTAACATTAGGGATGAACAGTAGAGGACTATCAAGAAAGTCAAAAAGCAGAGAGGAAAATTAGGTAGGAAAAAAAAAAGAGAGAGAGAGAGAGAATGTGTCTTCTCAACAACTGAGAAAAGAGAATACTTCCATAAGAAAAAAATAAAAAGAGCTTATTTGTGTCAGATGTTTCTGAGATCTAGAAAAGAGAAGCATAGAAAAATCTCCACTGATTATCAAAATACAGACAAGTGAGAGTAGTTCCCTTTAAGAGAAGTCTCTGGTGATGTAGAATAGATGAAAACCCAATGGAGAACATTAAGTAGAGAGCAGAAAGTAAAGAAGACGAGTGAGACTTTTTGTATACATCAACAAAATTATACATTATGACTAAGTGGGGTTTATCCCTGGCATGCAGGCCTGGTTTCACATATGCAAACCAATCAATATGATACATTACATTAACAGAATGAAAGACAAAAATCACAAGATCATCTCAATTGACATGGAAAAAGCATTGGCAAAATCTGACATCCTTTCTTGATAAAAATTCTCAACAGTTTAGGTACAGAATGACAGCTCCTCAACACAATAAAGGTCATTTATGAAAACCCCACAGTTAACATTATAATCAATGGGGACTAACTGAAAGTTTTTCCACTAAGATCCAGTATGAAGCAAGGATGCCTGCTCTAACCACTTCTCTTCAACACAGCACTGGAAGTGCTATTAGCAAGAGCAATTAGATAAAAAGAGAGAGAAAGAGAAATAGAGTTATCAAAATTAGAAAAGAAGAAGTAAAATCATCTCTATATTTGCAGATGACAAGATCCTATACGTAAAAAACAAAACAAAACAAAACAAAGATTCCACAAAAAATCTGATAGAACCAATAAATAAATTAAATAAATGTAGTACAATTGGAAGGACACGAAATCAACATACAAATATCAGTAACATTTTATATGTAAACAACAACCTAACTGAAAAATAAATCGAGAAAGCAATCCCATTCATCATAGCATCAAAAAAAAAAAAAAACAAAACTTAAGAATAAATTTAACCAAGGAGGTGAAAGATCCATATACTAAAAACTATGAAACACTGATGAAAGAAACTGAAGAAGACACAAATAAATGGAATGATATCTCATGCTCATAATCAAAATTATTTATATGTTAAAATGCCTATTACTACTCAAAGCAATATGCAGATCAATGCAATCCCTATCAAAATCTCAACAGCATTCTTCACAGAAAGAGAAAAAAAATAATTCTAAAATTTGTATGGAGGCACGAAAACCCCCAAATAGCCAAAACAATTCTGGGGGAAAAAAAAAACTTCACGAAATTGGAGGTATGACACTTCCTGATTTAAAATTGTATTACAAAGTTGTATTAATTAAAACAGTATGATACTGGCATAAAAACAGAAACTTAGACTAGTGTAACAGAACAGGGAGCACAGAAATACATCCAAGTATATAAGTTCAACTGATTTTTGACTAGGGCGCTAAGAGGAAACAATGGGGAGGATAAACTCTTCAGTAAATGGTGCTAAGAAAACTGTATTTCCACATGCAAAAGAATAAAATTTGTCCTTCGTCCTACACCATACACAAAACTCAGAATAGATAAAAGACCTAAATGTAAGACCAGAAACTATGAAACTCTTAGAAGAGAACACAGGGGAAAAGCTCCTGCACATTGTCCTTAGCAATGATTTTTAGCACATCACAACAAAAGCTCAGGCCACAAAAATATAAATAAATAAATATAACTACAGCAAATTAAAAAGCTTCTGCAAAGCAAAGGAAATAATTAGCAAAATGAAATGGCAGCCTATGGAATGGGAAAAATATTTGCAAATCTGATACATATCTGATGAAGGGTTAATATTGAAAATTCACAAAGAAGCCATATGACTTATTAGTAGAAAAGCAAATAACTTGATTAAAAAATGAATAAAAGACCTGAATAGACATTTCTCCAGGAAGATATGAAAATTACCAACAGGTATATAAAAAAATGCTCAACATAATTAATCATTAGAAAATTGCAAATCAAAACCACTACGAGATACCACTTCACAGCATTGGGATGGCTACTGAAAAAGTCAAGAGATGACAAATGTTGGCAAAGGTGTGAAGAATAGAAAACTCTTGTACGTTGTTGATGGGAATATAGATGGGTACAACCATTATCAAAAGCAGTATGGTGGTTTCTAAAGAAATTAAAAATAGAACTACCATATGACCCAGAAATCTTTTTTCTGGGCATTTACCCCCCAAAATGAAATCACCACCTTATAAAGATATCTGCACCCCCATGTTCATTGTAGCATTATTTATAATAGCTAAGATAAGGAAACAACCTAAGTGTCTGTAAATGAATGAATGGATATATAAATGGTGTGTTCTTCAGCTCCCCAGAAAAATGAGATCTTGCCATTTGCCACAACACATATGCGCTTGGAGGATATTATGCTAAGAGAAATGCCAGACGCAGAAAGAAAAATATTACACGATCTCACTTATATGCAGAACTAAAATAAACCCAAATATACAGAGACAGAGAAAACAAAACAGTAGTTACTAGGTGGGGTGAGGAGTGAGGAGGAAATGGGGAGATGTAGGTCAGAGGATACAAAGTAGCAGATATGTAGGATGAACAAGTCTAGAGATCTAATATTCTATATGAGGACTATAGGTAATAAAATTTTGCTGTATTTGAGATTTATGCTAAATGAGTTAATTTTAGAAGACTTCTCTTGCCACAAAAACAGAGTAACTATCGGAGATAGTGGATATGTTAATTTGTCTCACTATGTTAACTTGTTAATTATTTATATGCATCCCATAATATGTTGCATACCTTAAATATACACAACAAAATTTATTTAAAAATTAAATGTATAGTACTTTTCATGCTGATAAAATGATAGCAATTAAGTCATTGTATTAGGAGTTCCTTGAGATCAAAGTACAAACCTAGGAAAATATCAGTTCAAGTCTGTTTTAAATTTATAATTACATCTTAACCCTGCAGGAATCTGTAGCCTCCTCAATTTCTCCCAACACATGATGATCTCTGGATGAAAATATTTAACTTACAAAAAAATAGCTTGTGGACTTGTAAAAAAAACATTGCTGGTCTCATTCAATTCTTCTTTTTAAAGAATGGAAAGTTGCAATGGTTAAATATTAAATCATAATAGCAGCACAAAAATGAATGTAAAAATGTGCTTTCTGATCCTGATCCCATAGAATATTTAAGAAACTCCTTTCAAGCTTGAGTTGTTTTGTTTCTTTTTTAGAACATAAGGATACTGTGCTTTAACCTACTAAAAAATAAAACAAATCAAAAAAAAAGAAAAGTAGTGATTGAAAAGAAAAATACATGATTCTTATCTTGTCACATGCGTGACTGAACTGTACAATCGTGGATCCCTTGAAAGTCATAGAAAGAAAACTGTTTGATTTAGAAAACAACAGCTAATGTTAGAAAAGAACTTTGAGGGTGGGTAACTTATAGTTCCTATCACAACACAGTTGTAGGGTCTGTCAGATTCTGACAATGCCAAAACATCTAACAACAATAAAAACAAAACAAAAAAACTCATCAAATCTGGCAATGGTGGGCACCATATTTTTACATGGAAGCCAGAAATATATTCTATAAAATATATATTTAAAATAGATTTTTGGTATTTGTCTCCAATCTGTTAAATCTTATCCAGGAAAAAATATGTTTTGTATACATAGTGACAAGCCAATTAGAAGGTATTTTTCTTACTCAAATTGTCTGATGAATCAGGAATCATGTAGAATACAACTTGAAGAACTAGGCTAACCATATGTATTATTCAGTGCCTTGATTGAGAATACTAAATCTAAAACAAGAAGTTAAAAATAAATGTTAATGTCTTCTTAAAACGAGTCAAGAATGGCAATATGGGTAGAGCTTGTTGGAGCCCAAAGGCGTATTGGTGCTTAAAATCTGTTGGTAGTACTTATGCTGGTTGTGTTGATGTCATTGCCACCTGCATATGTCTGTTTATGCCATTGTGCCCATGTACTGTACTTTTGGAATAAATTGCTCTATTTCCTGAAGCAACCATTACATAGCAAATGATTGCTCAATATATCACTAAGGCCCAAAGAAAGAATATGCATACAACTCAAAGCCATCTGCTATTCCAAATGCTGTTTATTGAGTAAATAAGGATTGGTTTAATCTGTGGACATTTATAAGCTGATCAGGTGAAAGAAAGCAATGCTGAACATAAAAATTGAACATTCTCAAATTGCTGTGGATCATTCATGAAGGGGTCACTAAATTCAGAGCCCTTTGAGGTCATGTCTTAATCATTAGTTTATATGCAGGTCAATAAACACTGTTTATATGTTGTATATACAACAGATACCACATTCATGTAATACTTCAAGTATGTATGACAATTGTGGTAACAGCAGCAACAATAATAATTATCATATGCTGAGGGCTTAGATGTTGTACTAAATACATTTATATGCTATTTCACTTAATCTTCAAAATTATATTGGAAGAAGCTATCCCTATTTTAGAGATGAGATTTAGAGGGACTGAGTAATACACCCAAGAGACAGTAAATGGCAGTGACAATAGGAAGAAATGGTGGCTAAAATGCCACTAGTCATAAAAATTATATTCTGGGACTCTCCTAGAATTCCTGGATAAAATATTAAGTTAAATTTTTAAAAAATATGCCTTTATGGTTTTGTTGTTGTTTTGTTTGCTAGTTTGTTTGTTTTAATGAGAGGAGTAAACAAGTGAAAGCAAATGTTCTGGTCAATATCTATAGCTACAAAAATATTCTGTTTGATTTTTTGTGATATTGTCCATATATTTTGGAATTATTTTGATCATTTCCAGTGGCAGAGGTTGACCACAAGTAGGTGTAGAAAGAGACTATTGTTTGGAGAGCACAGAGAAAAGAAATAGAACAAACAGGAGAATAATGTCTAGTGGAAAATGTTGAGCATGGTTTCTGACACATGGAACTTACTCAAAGCAAATATTAATAAATCAGAAACCTTCTAAGTTTTTGAAGAAAATATAGCATCAGAGACACTGGCTTTAAAAAGGTGTGTAACCTCTGACAATCACTTAAAACAATTCCTGGATCCTTAACCTTCTAAGAGCAGAAATAAGGCTTCAAAAACATATTTTGGATGTGGCTAAGAATAATAATGGACAAGGAGGAGCATCCTACAGATCTGCTCAAGGAAAATATGGATAAAAAGTAACAAGGGAGGTCCTCCCAGATAGCTGACTCAGAGTCTAGTCAAGGGGCATCCTCAACTCAGGAAAGTGGTTTTCATGTAGTCTGACTGGCAGAATTTTGAATAACTGCAGACTGGTAACTTTTTTTTTACTTTCAGAATAAGGTCATTTTGTGATTATGCTGTCCTTGTTTCATCCTTAAATAATTAAGTGGTGATGGGAGGAGGATGTGAAAATAATACACCTCTTTTGACAATGGATCTTTAGACCAGAAGAAGTCATATCTAGACCTAATTGAGAAGAATGAACATCACCTAAAGATCCTAGAAGGTGAGCTGTGTGCCATGACTGATGGGATTTTGTGGTTGACAGCTTTTGGAAAGGCTTGAAAGTGTTCTATATATACGAGAAATAATGAAAAAGATATTGGCAACCAGGAGGGACTAGCTGGCTATTCACTAATTATATTGCCTGTTTGGGAGAACACATTAGGACATATGCCAGATGTTTTTGCAGCGAGAATGTGACCTTGTGATTAGTTTAGGAAAATAAAAAGTAGGAAGAAATAAGTCACTTCTGTTTCTAAAAGTAAACCCTTCCCCTGCTCCACCATAAGAAAATGACTTCAAGATAGTGAAGCCACACTGTAGGAGCCCAGATCATTTTTACTCCATCAAAAAGAGGCTTTTAGGAGATCATGCTACTCACAACTAATTATGACATGAGGAAAAAGATTTACTAACCCACTTAAAGCCCTTTGATTTAGAAGAGGTTTGTATGGCAGCTAGAAGTATTAATATTACCCTGTCTAATATGCAACTCACACACTCCTATATATCTTACTCAAATCTTGCTTATTTGCTCATGGTTTTAGCAATGCTAACTCCTAATGTTATACAGGGAAAGGGTGTCAGATCTATACAAAACACAGTGGATGAGATAGCATCACCTTGTTGTAGAATCTGTAGTGATAGGATATTGGCATTTTCCTTTTCTCACTGGAAAATTCTGATAAATTCAAGTTATCCTCTCTCCTTCCTTCCTGTCCTACACACACACACACACACAGAGACAGAGAGAGAGAGAGAAAGAAGGCATGCTGTTCATTCCCTGAGGTATTCTCATATGGTGGGGTAAGGATGTAAAATACCACTATTTACACTTGATGAGTTGCTCACACAGCAAGAACATATCTCAAAAATTCAGCCACCCAGAAATCACAAAATGATCACACCTCCATTTGGTAATATAAAATAGCAGAGGAAAATAAGGCCATTAAATGAATTTTATCTACTCTATATGAATATAAAAATATGAGCCACAAAGCAGGGAGGATCTCTGAGTAAGCCAGAGGACCTTGGGCTGATTCCTGATAGAAATCTAATGATGAGTCAATGGCCAAGCTATTTATAACAGAGTCAGTCCCAGCAAGAGATAAGAACCTGTGCGAAGCTTCATTAAAACTGGAGTTTCTGCTGGCAGCAACCATACTAAAGAAACACTTGTGATACCATCAGTGCAGCAGTCCTTTCTAATAAACCAGCAAACTCTTCATATTCTTTTAGCATCAGTCTATGGAATGAGAATATTAACATAGTTACATAAACTAGTCTGCAATTTTGGAAGCTACGTAAAACAGAATTATCAAAGATTGTTGTCTTTGGCTATAAATATGATTTCAAACATCATAAGAAGAGAGCTCTTTTAAAAAGACAAGAAAACTAGATCGAGTTAATGTAGTACGTTATAAACACGAAGTTAATTAAATACAGAAAAATAACCTTCCAGGTGCAAGTACATCTTAAGGAACATCATAAAGAACATTGAATATGTTAGTGTGTATTTTTATAGTCATACTGCAAAAAATTTCATTTGATAATTTGAAAACTATACTTTTGGGGACTGGGTAAATTGATTTGCGCAAACCTAATAGAGACATTAAGAATATAAACAATTGGCCTTCATTTTGTATGTAGAGAGATGGCCAAACAATTTTTACTATAAGCAATTCTGTCTCACTCAGGTAATTATAAGAACTGACTACATCAAGATCACTAGGCTCCTCCTTTTCATGCAATTATACCATATAGCTTGAATCGGAATTATAGTATTTCGAGGGTTGCTAGAATCTCCATTTTTAACAGTCTGCACAGATGATTCTTAAGGACACTGGAAATAGTGAACTAAAACAGAGATTCTCAAACTTTAAGGAGAGTTTGTTGAAAGTCATTGTTGGGCTCTGCCATAAGTGTTTCTCATTCAGTAAGTTTTGGGTAAGGTTTGAAAATCTATATTTCTAACAAGTTCCCAGGTGATGCTGATGCTGTTAGTCTAGTGATCACACTTTGAGAGCCACTACACTAGAATACCGGATTATGAATGAGAATATGTGACAAATGGCCTAGTTTAGTCACCATCAAAAACCATAAGCTGTGATTTTTATAACTTTCCAGTTCTATGCCCTAAAATTAGTAGGATCTTGATCATTCACATGAAAATTACATTAGAAGCTTATCTGGAACCTTTCAGTTTTGAGGTTATAAAGTAAACACCTTATAAGGTTTTTATGGTGGTTAAAGATAAGAAATGTAAAAGCATTTGCCCTGACATATAGCTGGCATATATTAAATTGAAAAATATTGAGATAACATGGAAAATGAAAATGCATAGATGTGCAGTATCACTTAGTCTCCTCAAGATGCTTAATCCATGTTTCATCTTTACAACACTGCAGATGGGGATCTGATGCTAATACGCTTATCTTAAATAACAGGGCAATGAGTCACTCCTAAAAAATCTCATCTCCTCAGGTTAGAGAATTATCTAAGCCATTCTGGGAATGGGCTTCAGGTCTTTTGTAGCTCAGAATTGGGCTCTCTTAGCCTTTTTCGTCTTACAAAATGTGGAATACAGACAATTTTATAGATTCTCAAGATTTACAGGGCCAATGTTTCTAGTTTGAAAAACCCATAATTTATATTTATGGTGGGCTCATATTGCCTTAGCCAACTCTCACCTGCTTCTAAGGTGAACCTCAATGTCATGTGGTATAAGAGACTATGCAGAATAGCTTACTGAAATGGACAGATTGGCCTGATAATTTCTCCTGAAGTTGCCTCTCAAGGAAAATTAACTGATCTTGTCTATCAACAGTTGCAAAGAAAGATAATAAATGACCAGCTGTTCAGGATGCCCCTCTCTTCTACTTTAAAAGCACAATTTGAAAGAAAAAAAAAAAGCTAATAAAAACGAAGAAGGAAGCATTTTCAATATTGGTTATGGGTTATTTAAGTGGCTATTTTAAATCTTTTTGATCTCATGACAGGATGGAAGGTTAAGAAAGACATTGATAAAGATAGGAAGTGAATAATAAAGAAGTGAATGGCAGGTTTTAATAAAACTCCTCTGTGCCAAGACAGAGCGAAGCTAGGGAGAGTAAAGGGATACTGGCTTCATAGCCTTTTTAGACATACTTTTTGAATTCACAGAGCCACAGAATGTGAAGGAAGTGAGTGACCTCTCCACAGGTTTGCCAAGCAAGAACATGGTTGCTGAAGGAATCTCAATACAATGAAAGCATTTGAGGAGAGCATTTTTGTCACTATGGAGGACAAAAAAAGTGCACCTGGCTTCTGAGCTACAGTTATATTTTTTTATCATTATGAAAAGCTTTTTAAGATTAAAGGAAATCATCTAAGATTTTTATCTGTAAGAAGGTAGAGGAGGAAGTAGGACACACAAAAGTACAGCAAGTGAACAAAAATAGCAACACTGAATAAAACCAGATGAAGCCTGAAGTACGAACATATTATTTATTCATTTCACAGTCCCTGGAATCAAACAAGAATTACATGTTCTGAATACATCAAATATTAGAATTTTCTAGGGATTGCAAAAAATATAAAGAAGAAAAGCAGAGGCAATGATCACACTACATCCTAAGATGGAACTTATTCTTGCTCTCACAGACACAATTAAGTGTTCTTACTAACACCCCCCAAATTTTACTCATTCCCAACATTTTGTTTGCTGTAAGAAATCTCATGCACTACAATTATCTACTTTGGTCTCTAGGTAGCTCAGGAGATAGTGATCATTTTATCAAGATTAGCCATTAATACCATTTTGCTTAGATTATCTTATTTAAGCCCCACAGATTTTTGAGATGATCACATAATCATCCCCATTTTTCAGATGAAGTAATGGAAGTTACTTGACCAGTAGGTGGTACAGCAGGAATCTGAGCACTTGAGTGGAGTCCAGAGCCCCTGCTGTACGCGGTGAGCTGCACTGCCTCCTGGGGAAGCACCAGTGGAATTCTGGTTATTTCACAAGGTAAAGCAGGGGTGGCACCTGTACCTACCCATAAGGTCAACTAAACTTAGCAATTGAATAGGCTTTGACATTGGCGCCAGGCTTTTGGGTAGCTGCCAAGCTGTGCTAAGGAAGAGGTGGAAAGTGAAGAGAAAGCATGAGATGGTACAGTGGGTATGGCATACATCCGTAAATTTCATCTCAACAGAAGCCCCTCCCTTTTTTTAAGAATCTACTCTTTCCCTTTCTGAGCTTAAAACTAGTATTCATATTTTTAAAACAGCAATGTTACTTAAAGACTCAGTATTTTAAATGAAAACTGTTCTTCAACCATAACAATTATATAGCTGACACTATGTGCCAAATACTGTTTAAAGCGCTTTATAAATATCAAGCCATTTAATGCTCACGGCAACTGTATTAACAATCTTCATTTTCTAGATAAGGCAAAGGAGTCACAGGTTAAGTAATATTCCTAAGGTCACACAAATAGTAAGTAGTGGAGCTGGGGAAAGAATCTGGACAGTCTGGTGCTAGAATCCCCTTATTTACCATTACATTACATTACACATTAAAAAAGAAAAAGAAATAGAAATAGAGTGAACCACAGTGGTATTTATTCTCTCCTCACACTCCTATGAGCAAGGAGAAATACGAACTTCTTTAGGTAGTCTAAAATTTTCATTTCAAAAGTGAAGTTTCTTCAACCCACGGCCCTCAAAATTTGTGATGAGGAATTAAAATTTTCAGTACTCTAAAGTCAAATGATAACAGGAGATGGTTTATAGCACATGGAGGTGCTGCTAGGAGACACCAGGTAGGGTACATTTATGATGGTGGTGCTGGTAGCAAAGCACTTAATCGGATTTGAAAAAAATTAACGACTAGTACAATCAATACCATCTCAGCCATGATAGTGTAGAATGGTTTCCTGGTCCAGAAAATTGTGGTATGGGCAGCACCAATGAAGCTGTTATTGATCAGATCCTTCAAACTCTGTTGTTCTATGACAACTGAACTCTTAAAAACATCAGTTCTAATCTTCTAGAGTAATCTAGATTGGGGGGAATGCAAATGCACAGGTATGAATTTTCACCTTCCCTAGACTCTTTTTCATTGCCTGAGTTTCACATAATATTGACACTCCATCATTTCAGAGCATTGATGGTGAAAGTATAAGTCAATTATATTACAAATAACCCAGGGACCTGGAGAGCAAAAGATGGAATCCTAACCATCTCTCTATCTTCACAGCATTTTAGAGATAATTACTAAAGAAACTAAGAAGTAGATTATAGACAGAGCTTATACAAATCTGGAGTCTAGCAATATATACATCTATTATAGAGGAAATGCAGAAATTGTCCCATTAGAAAGTAAACATATATCTCAAAGGGACCTATGAACACTGTATATAATTTAATCGATTCTTACAGACATTGTAAGTATTCACTGTATTAAACTATAAAACAAGAGATCCTTAAAGGATGTTTCACTACAGAACTTAAAAAATATTTCATAAGAAAAACTTCCGTATTTAATGAGAATATCTCCAATTCAAAAATGGTCATATGTTGGATAAATCCAAGAAAGGTATTTTGATGTAGCCTTGATATAACTTTAGGTTGAAATTATGGTGATGAAGAAACATCCATCAAAGAAAATAAGACTACACATTCTATGACACTATTGACACCAAATTATCCACTCTGGTAAGTTTTAGATTTCTCTGCTTGTTCTTTCTTGTTTTATCTTTTTTGACAAGATCATAAAGTAGAAAGTGTCTTAAAAGGACTATAAAAATATGTGATCACATAGTGAATACTGCTGTTCAGTATTTTAATTTTTCCATTGTCATTTTTATTAAAGAGAATTTACCAAAATATTTAATAATCTTATAAAATAAATATTTTATGAAAAAATCAGTTAAACTTTATAAAAAAAACAACTGAAATTTTAGTTTAGGGAACTATATCGAGTTCAACTGGCAAAATGTTATTATTTATTTCTATACATTTGATACATTTATAGAAATAAACATTTAAATAACTTTTCTCAATCTGAGCTGAAGAAAGATGCCATGGGAAAGCTAAAAGCACGTGGGAACTTTGCAGGATGACTTGCACAGTGATGGTAAAGTGGAAAAGAGCAGGAATTCAGGAGCCTGGACTTTGCCACATTCTCCTTCCTTGGAGAATATTCTCGCCAGGACTAAGGAGATCAATGTACATTAGCACAAGTTATGGGGTCTTTATATGCACGTGGTGTGTGTGTGTGTGTGTATACACACACGCATACACACACACACACACGCATACACACACACACACACACACACACACCTATATATATATATATATATATATATATATATATATATATATATATATATAGTGGAGAAACTGCGACCTCAGGGCCACGTGTGGACTTCTGGATCCTTGAGTGCAGCCTTTTGACTGAATCCAAATCTTACAGAATAAATCCTTTTAAATAAAGGGATTAGTTCCGTGAAGTTTGGATACGGTTAAGAGGCCGAGAGGCCACACTTGGTGAT
This sequence comes from Propithecus perrieri, assembly GCA_963574695.1. Taxonomy (NCBI): domain Eukaryota; kingdom Metazoa; phylum Chordata; class Mammalia; order Primates; family Indriidae; genus Propithecus; species Propithecus perrieri. Next base: position 139,485 of record CAUYRB010026294.1, on the reverse strand, counting down.
CTGGAGAGCCACATGTGGCCTTGAGGCTGCAGGTTCCCCAGCCCTGGACAAACTGTACTTACACAAACCTAGCTCGTATAGCTTACTACACATCTAGGCTATATGATATGGCCTATTGCTTTTAGGCTACAAATCTGTATAGCATGTTACTGTATTGAAAATTGTAGGCAATTGTGACACAATGGTAAATATTCGTGTGTCTAAACATATGTAAATATTCAAAAGGTACACTACAAATACAGTATAAAAGATTTTTTAAAATGGTACACCTATCTAGGGCACTTACCACGAATGGAGCTTACAGAACTAGAAGTTGGTCTGGCTAAGTTGGTGAGTTAATGGTGAGTAAATGCAAAGGCGTAGGAGATTACTATATACTATTGTAGACTGTATAAACTCTGTACACTTAGTCACACTAAATTATAAAAAAAAAAATTTCCTTCTTCAATAATATATTAACCTTAGCTTACTATAATTTTTTACTTTGTAAACTTTTTAAATTTTTTTAATATTTTGACTCTTTTGTAATAACAGTTTAAAAGACACATTGTATAACTGTACAAAAGTATTTTCTCTCTTTATATACTTATTCTATCAGCTTTCTCCTATTTTTAAGATTTTTTTGACCTTTAAAAATATTTTTGTTAAAAACTAAGATCTATGCACATGCATTACTTAGGCCTACACAGGGTCAAGATCATCACCATCATTTTTCCACCGCCACGTCCAGTCCCACTGCAAGGTCTTCAGGGGCAATAGCACACATGGAGACATCATCTTCTATGATAACAATGCCTTTTTCTGAAATACCTCCTGAAAAACCTGTCTCAGTCTGTTTTACTACTAGCTTTTTTTTTATAAGTAGAAGGAGGACACTCTAAAATAAACATAAAAAGTAGAGTGTAGTAAATTCATAAACCAGTATCATAGTTGTTTACTATCAAGTATTCTGTACTGTACATAATTTTATGTGCTAGACTTTCATATGATTGGCAGTGCAGTAGGTTTGGTTACAACAGCACCACCACAATCATGTGAGTAATACATTGTGTTATGACTAGGCAATAGGAATTTTTCAGCTGCATTATCATCTTATGAATCCACCATCATACAGGTGGTTCTTCATTATTGAAATGTCATTATGTAGGGTCTGACTATATACATAAACACATGTCCATCATAAAGACATTATTTTATGCTTGAACCTAACACATAACCAGAGAAAAAAGTGCCAGACACAGGAACTAATATATAATAGGTAGTAATTATGCTTTTTGTTTTGGTTTTATTCATAAGTGATGGAACTATAATTCAATATGCTCTATAAAATGGAAAATATTAGCTCAGTATGATTGGTTCTAGAGATGAAAACATTGCTTTTAAGGTCCCCTCCCTCTTTTTTTTTATTTATTTTTTTTATTTCAGCAAATTATGGGTGTACAGATGTTTAGGTTACGTGTGTTGCCCTTGGTTCCCCCCCGCCGAAGTCCGTGTTTCAAATATGTCCATCCTTCAGGTAGTGCGCATTGCACTCCTTGTGTATACAAATACCAGTCCCCTCTTCCCTCCTCCCTCTTTCTCTCTACTAACCCCAAGTTTGTTTGCCTTGCTGTGCTGGCATCATTATGTAAATATATTCTTCCACGTGGCCAGGGGAGAGTGCTGCAGAGAGCTTCAGGTTTATATAGACCTATAGTTCATGATTCCAGAAGAAGATAAATCTTCTTTCTCCTGAGGCTTATGTATCAAATCCCAGCTAGAGGTCTGACTTCGCCTGCTGGAGTTGCATGACCATTTCTTAAAAAATCACCGTGGCCAGGAGTGCATAATATTCTAAACTAGAAGCCTGATCTTATGGCCAGAACAGAGTCATATTGTGATTTTAATTCCAAAGAGCCAATGTGCTGGAGGTGAAGTGATTTCCCAGAGGAAACAATGGGCAAAACTTGCAGAATTATACGTGAGAATTATTTGTAATTATACCCAAACCATATCAAATTGAATATGAAAGTGGAACTTAGATGTTTTCACATGTGTGAGCCTCTTAATATTTATTTCCTGTGTCATGTTTCTCAGGAAACTACTAGAGGATGTGCTCTAGATAAAAGAATGAGTAAATCAAGATTTCAAAAAAAATCACATGAGGAAACAGGAGTTCCAACAAGAGAAAGGTAAGAGAATCTCCAAGATGTTGACATAGGATAATCCCATGGTAAATTCTACATAACTATCTTACAAAGGTTGGATAAGACTGAGCATTATGAAGCAAATTGGTAATTACACATGTATATAATGAACTTAAAAAGAAATTTACAATTATGTCAGAAATCTTTGACTAAATTAAACAACGCATAGAAATTACACAAAAGAAAAATGAGATAATTAAAATATATAGGAAAAACAACCAATTTCCTTGGTGAGGCAGAATAATTTCGAATACTTCACTATGAAGTGTGGTTTATATTGTCTTTAGTTTTTGTGTCCTGGTGGGATTTGTGCAAAATTTCACAAGAGGATAGGGAGGATGATTATATATTAAATTGAAATAATAAATAAAAGCATTAAAGCACTAAAAATGTAGATTACTCACTGAAAAATGAAAAAAAGAAATCCTGATCTCTGTTTCAGTGTTTAATTAAAGAATTCTTCATTATATAGAGTCTTTGCATAACCTCAATGCAGTGGTTGAAAAAACAATGGCTTCCATAATAGTTACTGGGTCAGCCCTGTGTTAATGGAAGAATTGGCCATAAAGCAATAGCCACTCTCAAAGTCAGTAAAGTGAGCCAGCATCATCTGGAAAGATGGCAGGAGGCAAGACCAAGGACATAGGGAAGTGAAGAGGGACAGCCAGCACCAGTGCAGTCAGAGAACGTCAGTGGCTGTGGGGAGAATGTTTCAGTAACACAGAGACTCCAAGCAAAGGAAAGAGGGAAATATAAGAAAGTGCTGGGGTAGCCTCTGAGATAAGGGCTGCTTTTAGGGTACTTTTATAATAACCCATATCCTTTAGCTTTTCTTTTTATTAGTTGGGTTACACTGGGAAATGTAGATAACACAATTATTATAGAGAAATATCATGAAGTGCATTCTGCCTATATAACAGTACTCATCTATCTGGGGATATGAAGATGTATCTGTACTTCGTTTATGGATTTGACTTACAAGGGGTATAACTTTCTCTATAGCTAACCTTATGTCTTTATCTCTCTATATATTCAAATTCATACTTGTTCAATATTGTCCATGGAAAAAAATAATTTAAAAATTCTCATGTCCTGAGGTCTCCATGATTTATTTATTGTGCATCAGTGGAATCATTGATGAGAGAGATATTAGAGATCATTCATAACCACTATTGTTAGAAAATAAAAGAAGAAACCTTTAAGATAATATTAAAAATGGCATATATAAACACTGAAGAGTGAGAAATCTGCCATTGAAAATGACTTTTTAAAAAACAGTAAAAAATGAAATATTTTTAAAAACCATAATATGCAATTATGCTTCTAAAAACTTAAATGTATGTGTGAGTGTCTATGTGTGTGTTTAATGTGCAATCTTAGGAACTCATTATCTTCCATTCATATGGTTTCCTGTAACTGACGCTGTATATTCACTGAAAAAGCTGACATTACTGCACAGTCGGCTTGAAATTTTCAATGCACCACAGTGTAAAACCTTAAAGCTAAGCTCCGTTTCCACAGCAACCACAGTTTAGCACCTCAAGCATCATTAGACCTTTTTTGTGGTCTTAAACTACATGTACACAGTGAGGCTTGCTGATCTTTGATGCACCATTTATAAGTTTTATTGATTATATAAGCCTAAGCCCGTGGGGTTTTTTCCTGCATTTGAAAACTCAATGACAATTTTGCATAGGAGTAGCTGTTGTGGTACAAATTGGAAAAAAAAAAAAAAAGCATAATTGTGAGCAACTGGGCATTCAGATATATTTTCTATAAAACTGATGACTAATTCACTCAAAAAGATAAGGATTTGACAATTCATTTACGAAAACAAGTCTGACCCAATTTTGAGAGCCCTCCTCTTCACATACAAATGCATATACATATCCTGGAATAATTAAGGTTTTTCCTGAACCACTCATGCTCTATTTCCAGTGGATAATCTTAGCTATTGCTGTGTGATGGCTGTCTCATGAATCTTCCAGACTAAATGGCTCGTATGCACTATGGATCGTGGCCTTTTAATCACTAGTCTCTGACTCGCTAAGTCTCCTGGCTTCATATAAAATGAATCAACCTGAGTCTATCCCACTTAAAAGGTTACTCCTTTCTCTGAAGAAAAACATGCCAATTTTTCTAATCATAAGAAATCCCTGCCTCTCCACTGTTAAAGAAACTGGAACAACTAAATTGAACCCTTGACAGAACTTTATTATAGACATGGAAATATTCACACAAGACCAGTCAAGAAAAGGTAAGCATTAGGTTATTTATCAAAATGTCAGATTGGCTGCTTCCTAAAGAGTTATGCCTTGTTTTGATCTTTTCTGGTCAGATCTTAAAGACACAGATTACATATTACATTCAGATTGTGATCACAACACTTCATGTTCAGAAGTTTTGGTGTCATGTTTGAGAATTATTAGTTACAACCAGATTGCAAATTTTTTTCCTAGTGATTTTTTTTCTTACTCCCATGATCATGATTTCTATTTACCATTTGAAATTTGTGTTTTGTGTACACACACACACACACACACACACACACACACACACCCCTACCTCCATTAACCTTCTTTTCTAATACATTCTATAACACATAATTTTCCCAAAGTGATGTGGTTTTTTACAAATACAAATATGGCCATATATATCACCCAAAATCCTTCAGTGATTCCCATAATTTTTTGAATCATGTGAAGCTCCCTCATGAACTATGGTTCTATGAAGATATGAACTATGGAACTATGAACATATGGTTCAGCATGATTTATTTCTGTGATCCAGCAAATACTTGCTGAAGGAAGGCAAGTCTGAACAAAAGATTCACATATGAAAAATACAGGCCAAACGCTCCAAGCGAAACAGGTAAATATGAGAACGTATTTGTCAATAGACAATTGGATTTTAATAATGTCCCTATAAGCAATTATATATGTAAAATCTCCACTCTATATTCCTGTATTTATATTACCTAACATAGTGTTTCAAGTTTAACTCTATAGAAGACAGATACAGGTAGGCAGTTTAGTGGGAATGATCTTAAGATTAGCATCTGTAAGAGAGGGAGGGAAGCAGGAGAAGATGGAGGCAGAAGTTTAACTACAATGTAGTTGTAACAGGCTCCAAACAATCCCACAGGGAGATCTAGAGTGGGATGGCCCATCAGAGCTGTCTTGAATTTAAGCAAGAGGACTGGGCCTTCGTAACCTTTAAAAGACCAGTCATTGTATGTGGGCTGCCTGGTATGGCCCTCTTGAGGGTGCATGGCTTTGCCTGAAGAAACTCCCCTTGTCAATGAGAAGCTGTAAGCCATCATCACGTAACACCCTGACAGTTAGATGAAGCAGCTTGGCCACTTACCATAGCAAAAACTGTCCAATTTCCATAGATATTTCACTCTCTCTTTCCCACTACAAATGCTGTCTTTACAACTGTCCAAACCACACATGAAACAATAAACTCCCCAGACTACCTTGGCCTCTCCATATATTCCTGAGACACCTCCCCCATGCCCAACCACCACCTGCTGAGACAATCAAATTCATGTTATTAATCAGTTACATAACAATTGGGGAGATACAAATACTGACTAAGAGAATGGAATCCATTCCAAATTGAGGACTTAATGCATTTTAGATTACTTGCTCTCAAGAAGATAATTTGGTCATAGATTTCTCTTTAGAAAAATTAAAGAGATGACTTTATATTATTTTAAAATAGTGGCCACCCTCTCTCTATATATATATGTATATGTATACATATCTCTATATAATTTTATACATAAATAAAATTATAAATATACATATTTATATATAAATAGTATATAATAATTGTCTGATATCAAGTAAGACTACTTGAAAAATAGTGGATATTATAAATTAGATATAACTGCCTTTTGTTACTATAAAGAATTGCCCTTTTTAAACAGATAACATTGTGTGGAAATATTCACTTGTCTTAAGAACTACCTGAAACACAGTAGTGTTTCTACATAATCCTCACCCTATGGGCATCAGTTAACTCACTCATTATAGAACACACAGCTGGCATAATTCTTTCCAAAAACACAAGTATAATTTATTTAAACAGTTTTCTTGACTCCTAATTGCCTACATATTAAAAAACAAACTGCTACCTCATTACATATGAAGTCCTTTTAAGTTTGCGTTTTCTGTCTTTTTTTTTTTTTTTTTTTGAGACAGAGTCTCACTCTTTTGCCAGGGCTAGAGTGCCATGGCATCAGCCTAGCTCACAGCAACCTCAAACTCCTGGGCTCAAGCAATCCTTCTGCCTCAGCCTCCCGAGTAGCTGGGGCTATAGGCATGTGCCACCATGCCTGGTTAATTTTTTCTATACATTTTTAGTTGTCCAGCTAATCTCTCTCTATTTTTAGTAGAGATGGGGTCTCGCTTTTGCTCAGGCTGGTCTTGAACTCCTGACCTCGAGCGATCCTCCTGCCTCGGCCTCCGAGAATGCTAGGATTATAGGCATGAGCCACCGTGCCCAGCCTAATCTTTGTGCCACAGTTTTTCTGGACTTTTTCATGACTAAAGCAACAATGGTCTTATGCTAATCCAGATTTTGCACATGTTCTTCTCTCTTCTTGGAGCTAAAAACTTCCTCCTATATCTTCAATAAGCATCTTAAAGCTCTCACTTTTGTGAAACTTCCCCCAGCATCCTCAGATACTATGAGTCTCTTCTGTGTTTTCACTGCTTTGTTCATCAACATTGTTAGAATATTCTGTGTTGTATTTCCATAATCTGCTTAAACGATGTTCTTTCTATTTTAATCCCTGTAACATCAACCATATTTGCTGATCCATGGTACGTACCAGATATAAGTGCATTGAATGAATGAAAGGATAATGATTTGATAATTGAAGGGGTAAATATGGTGCATATTCCTAAAAGATTTCTGTAGGAGTATGTGTCAAACATACTTTCTCTGTTTTGCTATTGTTTATATTCTTTTTTCCTATCACTCAGAAAGCTAGCAAATCTATTTCTTCCGCCAACATTTTGTAAAATGCCTGAAAATCTAAATGTATGACTAATATTTTTTAAGCAGTGATCTAAGAGCAAATCACTATTAGAACATTAAAGTTTTCTTCTAAGATTGTATCTTTTGTGTTATATTCCCATGATTTTCTTATTCTTCCCTGTAAATGCCACATACTTACGTACATTTTTGTTTGATAATTGGATAGCTGTTTGGATATTTGTGACTCTCAATATATATTTCAGTTGTAATGATAATAATAATAAAATATTATATTACTAAATACAACTTTTTGAAGGCTTCCTTCAACATTAATCCATTTTTTAAACAAACATTTTATGGTCCTGACAAATCCCACATCTCTTTTCCAGTACTATGTAACCCAACTCTTACGGTATTACAATTTCTATTGAAAATGATCAAAATTAACCGCAGGTCTATCTCTGTTCACATGTCTGTCTCTGTTAGTCATAAGAAGCCCAAGAATCAGGTTCATCCACCAGCATTTGGATTCCCGATGTCATAAAGCTTTACATATCTTTCCATCTAACTCCATCTCCTAACCCTCTCCAACTCCTGAAATCTTTTCAATGTATCTCTACATCTCAGATTATATGATCAGGAAAACCCCCCATGTCATCTGTTTCTATAATCAACATTCCCTCATCTTCTTGCTCTAATGATGGCTATATGATTTTCTCAGAGGACATTGTTTATCCTAGTATCAGTTAGCTTGGCCTGGGAAACAGAAGCCACTCTAGAATTCAAAACAGGAAGGTTTTAACAAAGTTAATTAGAGACTTACACATCTGCTGGAAAGGTAGGGGTAGTGAAGGTCAGTGAATATTTTGCTAGAGTTTGTAAAATCAAGTAATGCCTACACCACAGCTTAATCACTACCCATCATTTTAGCAGCTTAGAACACCATGGAAGATGATTTCCAGGGGCACTTCTGGAAGCTGCTACAAACCATTTTCCACCTACCCATAAGCCTGTCTGCAGCTGTCTTCAGAGAATAATGCCTTCTCCTTTTTCAGCACCCCAAACTTGTCCAAGTATATTTCCTCCTCTCACAGCCTTCTCCAGATAGACAAACACATAATCATTCTTCCAGTTGCTTAAAACAAAAATGTTAGACTCTTTTGTGGCTCTTCTCTTCTCATATTGTACATCTTATCAGAAAGCCCTCTTGGCTCTACCTTAAGAATGTCTACATCCTCACCATGTCTCTAGCTCCATTACTATGGCTTAAACAACACCATAATCATTCTTTTCTAGGATAGTAGTAAAAGTATCCTAACTGTCACTCATTTCCATCTTTGGCCCCAGATCATCTACTGGATATCACAAAAAAAATTGTAACTCTCCATAAGGGGCATATATTATATAATATTCTGTAATGTGTATGATGGTGGAGATTCCCTTTTTTATCTTCTGGACCAATTTTTTTTTTTCTTTTTGTTTTTGAGACAGGATCTCACTCTGTTGCCTGGGCTAGAGTGCCATGGCATCAGCCTGGCTGACAGCAACGTCAAATTCCTGGGCTTAAGTGATTCTCCTGCCTCAGTCTCCTGGGTAGCTGTGCCTACAGGCGTGCGCCCTCATGCCCAGCTAATTTTTCTATTTTTAATAGAGATGGGGTCTCGCTCTTGCTTAGGCTGGTCTCGAATTCCTGACCTCAAGCGATCCTCCCACCTCGGCCTCCCAGAGTGCTAGGATTACAGGCGTGAGACACCACGCCCAGCCAGGACCAAATTTTGACATCATTTAGCCACAAGTATTAAACTAAAAATATTCCCAATAAATAAATATATAAACTGAAAATCTTCCAGAAACCTTGATCTAAGAAAAAAATTATTAGTGTACTTATAGTTTTGTATTTAAGAGGAAGAAAGATGTATGTATATATAGAATAAGAGAAGGATAAACTGGATTTAGAAAGATTACAGATATACAAGAGGCAAAATAATTGGTTAAATATATGCCAGAAGAATTTAAAAGGCTTGAAATTTAAAAATTCTAAAGGATTTACTATTTAAAGAAGTGAAACATCTATTCTGAGATAAGAGGGAAGAAAATTAGGTGTTGAGAATGTGGTCAGACTTTAGTATCCTCTAATTGTGAGCTGTATGATAGAATAAATTATTCAAATACTTTAAGCTTTGATATTCTTGCCCTCATCAAAGCTATAATGAGATATCATCTCACACAAGTTAAAATGGCTTTTATCAAAAAGACAGGCAACAACGAACACTGATGAGGATGTGGAGAAAGGGGAACCCTCCTACACTGCTGTTGGGAATGTAAATTAGTGCAACCACTATGGAGAACAGTATGGAGGTTCCTTAAAAACTAAAAATAGAACTACCATATGACCCAGCAATCCCACTGTGGGTATATACCCAAAGGAGTGAAATTCAGTATATTGAAAAGGTATCTGCACTCCCATGTTTATTGCAGCACCATTCACAATAGCCAAGATAGAGAATCAACCTAAGTGTCCATTAACGGATGAACAGATAAAGAATTTGTGGTACATATGCACAATGAAATAGTATATAACCACAAAAATGAAATCATGCCATTTGCAACAACATGATGGAACTGGAGAACATTATGTTCAGTGAAATAAACCAAGCTCATAAAGACAAATTTTGCATGTTCTCAGTTATATTTGGGAGGTAAATATTAAAAACAATTGATCTCATGGAGACAGAGAGTAGAATGACATCAGAGGCTGGGAAGGGTAGCAGGGAAGTGGGGGATAAAGAGGGGATGGTTAATGGGTGCAAAAATATAGTTAGATAGAAGGAACAATATTTGATAACACAACATAGTGACTATAATCAACAATAAGTTGTGATATACTTTAAAATAACTAAAAGTGTGGAATTAGAATGTTTCTAACACAAAGAAATGATAAATGCCTGAGGTGGCAGATACCCCAATTGCTCTGATTTGATTAATTCACATTATATGCCTGTATCAAAACATCACATGTAACCTATAAAGATATATAACTATTATGTAGCCATAATAATTAAAAATGAAAAAAAATTCTTATCATTCTTCATTTGTTCGACAAACACTTATTGTTCATCTGTCATATGTTGTCACTCTGCTGGACATTGAAGATGTCATGGGGAAAAAGTAGCAAAAGTACCTACATTGATTTATTTTATAATGTTACTCTACTGGGTCCAAAAGAATTACCATGTGAATGTTTAGAGCTAGGATGGAAGAAGCACAAGGTGTTATATTATGGGAGCCATAAGGGAGAGGCATATAACATGTAGTAGGGTTGATGACAGCACTCTTGAAAGACTTACAACAAGAAAAGAGACTTGACAAACAGAATTTGACTTTGGAAAAAGTATTTTGGTATGAAGATAATTAATGGGGCTCCAGGCAAATCTAACAGTATATTCAAGGGCCTAGAAGAAAGAGAGAGATGGCTATGATTAAAAAATATGTATACTGGGGCTGCATCATAGAGTGTGTCAGAGCATGGAGTGGGAAAAGATAAAGTTGGAGTGATAGGTAGAAGGTAGATCGAAAGACTATAGATCAGCGTTTCTCAAAATTCATGTGCACAGCAACCATCTAGGAGATTGTTGAAACCTAGATTCCTACTCAGTAGGTCTGGGATGGGACCCTAATATCTAACAAGTTTTCAAGTAATGCCAGTGCTACTGGTCCCTTTGTCATTCTTTGAGCAGCAAGGATTTAAATCATGCTCAGGGATTTGAATCTAATGTTTTATTCTCATGGGAACTCAGCATATTACTATACCACGTGTATGTTTGGGGTTTCAATATATGATACCATAATTGTGTAGAAATCCTTAAAGTTAATAAATCATTATAAAAGTAATCTCAGAGGAAAATAATAATGTCTTGTTCATTTCACAATTGACAACTAACCACAGGCTGCTGAATCCCTCCCATAAAAGTCAACCCCCTATAAAATGTAGAAGATAGAAGAACTGGATTCTAAAAAATAACAACATGATAAGAAAAGTAAGAAATATTTAGTGGAGACTGGAGGCTGTGTGTACTCATACGTATGGAAGATGGGTGGATGCTGTTAGAATTGAGGAGCACTGGAATCGGCAGAAGACTATAATTAGGGAAGATTTTTGTTTGTTTTTTAAAGATTTTCTTCTGTCTCTGCCCAATTTTTTGGGCAATTATTTCCTTTCCTATTTCAAAGAAACCAGTGTCTCCATCTTTAGCCGATGGGTACTATCAGAGTAGCAAAAAAGCCTTGCATGTATGTGAAGTGCAAACACTGGTCTCCTTACTTCTCCTCCAAATTCCAAGGCTTGTGGTTTATAATTTAGAGAATATCTAGTCCATTCCTGTTGCCATAACAAAATACTTAGGGTGGGTAATCTACAAATAATAGAAATTTCTTTCTCATAGTTATGAAGGCTGGAAAGTCAGGGATCAAGGTGCTAGAAATTTGGAGTCTGGTGAAGGCTCACTCTCTGCCTCATATATGACACCTCTTGCTGTGTCCTTGCAGGATGGAAAAGGGGCAAACGGCTCCTTCAAACCTCTTTTACAAGATCACTAATCCATTCATGAGGGTTCTACCTCATGATTTAATCACCTTCTAAGTGCTCCACCTCTTAATACTATCACATTGGCAATTACATTTCAACATACAATTTTGGGGGGAGACATTCAGACCATGGTAGGGAGATTGCCTCTTCCCAATACTGTACTCCTGAAAATTTCACAGGTAGAGCCCTGACTTTCATAAAAAAAAAGAAAAAAATCTTGACCTGAAGATTTACCCATTAATATGCTAGCAACCAAAATTAATCAGCTAGAGTTCTTTGATCTCTGAGCCTCTCTGGTCTGGGACTTATCCCTTCCTTTATTTTAAAACTCAAAGAGACTGATAGAGATTAAGGTTTTTGATCCCTCTGTAATATACACCATCAGACAGAGTAACTGAAACTCACTCTTTGTCACCCTGGAATATGGAACGTGGGCTTATGGACATTAGATGTACATGAGTTTACCTAACTGAGACATTAAAGGATTTCAAAACTCTAAAAGAATATACTTTACAAAGCAGATGAAGTGAGAATTTAAAATATGTATGATAAATATGCTTAAAGACATATGGAACTATATGAGCAATTGGAAATAAGAACAAGAAAATCATAAAATAAATCAATTGGCAATATTACGAATAAATATTTAAAATAAATATTAAGAAGATTATAGAATAATAGATGATACTGCAGGTTGTGTTCTCCAGGAAGCAGACATGGAGATAGAGGTAGGAGTGCAAACGCTTTACTGAAGAGTAACAACTGTGAAATAAGAAGGGAAGTAAGCAGGATTGCACAAGGAGAGCCACCGGCCAATGCCGCAGACATGATTACAGTCTCTGCCAGTCCATGGGAGAGCTCATAAATAAACATTGGCCATTTTAGGAGTACCACTTTTGATGGGAATATCTAGGCCCTTAGAATACAGCCTTCCTAAATCATTGGCTAGATACAGCCCCAAGAAAAGTATGGCCTTGGCCCAAAAGTTGAGACCTATTCTAAATAAATTAATAGCTAGGGGCTGTCATGTAACCTCATTCTTCAAAGTTTTTTAACCATATTACTGTTTTCTTGCAACCAATGTTGCAATTGAGGAATCTAATGTCAGTAAGGAATTTGATTACATTTTGGTGATTTTTGCTTTTATCTGGAAGCTTTTATAATGTTCTCTGTCATTAATCATTTTAAATTTTACAAAAATATGTTGAAGTATTTTTTGCTATTATGAATCCTCTATTTGATACATTATAAGCCTTTCAATATGAGGCCTTTCATCTTACCTCATGTAAGAAAATTATCTTCATTATTTCATCAAATGTTTTCTTCGTTCTTCAAGATGTCTCACTCACATGGTTGGTTAGTTGGTAGCAGGTGTTAGCAGTGAGCTCGATTAAGGTTGCTAGCTGGGCCTTGATTCTTCTTCATGTGGGCTGTTTGAATGTCCTCCTTGTATCATAGCTGGGTTCCAGAAAAGTAGAAAAGAATTATTCCAGTCATCTTAAAGACTAGACTGGGAACTGGTTTAGGTTACTTCCACCAAATTCTATGCAGTTAGCTAAATTGCTCAAAAACTCAATCCCAGTGCGAGAGGGTACACTTCACCTCTCTGTTATGAAATGCTTTTATTTTGTGTGACATACTGGGTAAGATAAGTGATTGGGTAGAAGACAGAATACATTTTACTTATATAATAAATAGTAGAATTTGGTAAACTATTCTCTTGCTTTAACTATGTATGTAATAGAAGTATTCAATACAGATATCTTTCTGGGTGAATTTCTCTGGATCTGCTAGCAATTATTTTCTTCAATTGTTCTTACTATCTGATGGATATCTATTCCTGGGCTAAAGTCACAGAATTTTTTTTTTCCTTTCTTTTTCACAAATGAGAGGACTAACTGGTATGTGTGTATGTGTGTATGTATGTATGTATGTATGTATTTATTATTTTTATTATTCTTATTATTTATTTATTTATTTATTTTTTGGTATTCAGCCATGTGTTCAAGTGAAACCATGTTCCACTCTTGTGTTTCTGACTCATCTTTCACAAATAACTAAAGCAGGGGTCCAGGACCTTCTTTTTCTTGCCAAAATGAGTGGTATTTTGAAATGAAAGGATGAAGATGCATTTAATATTTTGACATAGTTCAGTAGTGGTTATTTCTGTGTAATTCAAGTTTTACTTAATTCTTCTTCATTTGCTCTGTGCTCCTTTGGTTCAGTGATTGAGTTTAGCAGTGAAACGATTTTTCTGTCAGTGTATAAAAAGAAAGCCTTACTATTCCTTCCAGTTGAAGGAAGATTCCCCATGAGATGCAATTTAACGTTTTAGATTATTTTACTTTATGTCTTTAAGACAAATTATTGGACATGTTTGATTATTGGGCAACACAGTGAAATTGTGACAGGATTTGTTCCTTCAAACGATCTTCTAATTTATCTTACATCTCATTTCAGTGTTTTTGTATTTCATTGCAAAAAAAGAAAAAAAAAAAAGAAAAACCAGGATGCAAATGTGTGCCATATGCTTCTTTTCTATTCAGACATAAAATTTCATTTCATTACCAACTTTCAACTGAACTCAGCTTTCCCTACATGAGTGATAGCACAAAGTCCTTCCTGACATTATAGTTGAATCTACAAAGGGCACTCTATTTCCTAATGTGATGTAATATACAAATTATTAAATAAACAAAATATATGGGTATGTAGCTCTTTGGATGGTACATTAAATATGTGCATAATCATACTCTGTTCTGTGCTTTCTTTGATGTCGTGAATATGTTTTTTCCCCTAACTGTCCTCCATAAAATGAAAATATTTTCCATTATAAAGCAAGTGTTCTTTCCTTTTTGCATAAAGCATCTTCTTTTGTATCATACATAAGCTTATATATGCTGTAAAAGGCAGCCACTTTTACATATATGAAAAGAAATAAAACTATATGGATAAATGTCTCAGTCACTTTAGTCAACTGGTTGTTACAGTTGTGATTCCTTTATTCATAAAATGTTATGGACAATTTATAAAATTAAAGATATATTTAGCTGTATTTTCTTACATCTGAAAATGTAATTAATATTTCTAAAATCATTAATAGTGTAATGAATCATAGCTTCATATTAAATATACATATGTAAATGGATGTGCAAAAAATAGAATTTCTCTCTGGTATGTATGACTATAAAAAGAAATATTATTTAGACAAAATGATACTCTTTAAATAATTTTCATTTGTAAGCTGTTTTATTAATATATATTAGACTATTAAGGTACGTTTGCCCAATTCCAACACTGAAAATTGGGAAACACACAGTTTTAGGCTACAAAATACCAAACAATATTTATTTTTATTATCTTTTGATGAACTGTGATTTTTACACTGGTCACTATAGTAAAAGGGGGAAAAAAAAGCAAAATGTAGCCAATTTTGTAGTCAGTGGAATAAAAAACTTTGTGTAGTTGCTTTGTCTGTACACAGAACTGAATAATTTATCTATTGTGCCTTCCTTGGTGTTTGCTCAAGCAACAAACTCATAAGTGATATGCATTAAACAGGTCCCACTGACCCAGCACTGTGCAATGGAGGATACCAAAGAAGACATTGCTGCTGTCCTTAGAGAGCTTGCCATTTAATGACGAAGCAAAGGAACAAAAAATAGTGAGAAAGCACTTATGTGCTCAAGAATTTGGCCCTTAATATAAATGTACTAGCAATTCAGAAAAAAAAAAAAGATTGATGTAGAAGAGAATTTTAAGAGTCAGCTAAGGGCACAATGGATATTGTACTGGATGTATGACCCTGATTTTTATTTTCCTTATCTCCTCAGCCTATCCACATTATAACCATTCTTCATCATTAAAATCAAGTCTGAGTTCTTAAAATCAGTCTGTTTTGAGTCTCTCCACTTTTCATATCTGAAGTGTTTTACTAACCATTTAAGTATTTATTGTCTCAAATATACTCATTTCTTATATGAAAAATTCTTTGATTTACTTATGTATCTTAGCACATATCCTTGATAATTTTTAGAAGTCAATTTCTGGGTTTTTATATGTTAAGGATTGTTCTACATTTTACATTTCACCTTTGCCTTCCAAGTTTGTATCCATTTATACTTTCACCAACCAATGACTATTTTCCATATACCATTTATCATGTATTTGTCAACAGTGGTCTCAGGTCCTCAGGTGTCTCTCTCTCTCTCTCTCTCTCTCTCTCTCTCCCTCCCTCTTTTCATAGCCAGACTTCTTACATGGAGGCTGAAGTCAGAGTGAATGTCCAAAGAGAAATTGATTGAAGCTCAGTTGCTTTTTTTTTCACCCACCCTTGGAAGTTATACAGTATCATTTCTACCACATTATACTCCTTGAAGCAGTCACAAGGACCAGCCCAAGTTAAATGGGAAGAAAGCATGATTAAATCCTTGGCAGCTTTATAGAAAAATAATATTTAATACTTTTTGCCATTCTTTGATTATTAATAAGGTTAAATATTCAGCAAAATATGATTAGTCATTTGTATATTCACTTTATAAGAGGCTTTTTGATGTATTTCACACTTTTGCTCAATGTGTTTTCTTCCTATTATTTTAAAATACACATATATTTAATTAACTTGATTTTAATTCTTTCTTTGTTAGAGACCAGGTCTTGTTCTGTCACCCAGGCTGGAGTGCAGTGGGCCAATCATTGCTCACTGTAATCTTTAATTCCCGGGCTCAAGGGATCTTCCTGCTTCAGCCTCTTTAGTAGCCGGGACTACAGGCACATGCCACCATGCCTAGCTAATTTTGGTTTTTTAATTTTTTGTAAAGATGAGGTCTCCTTATGTTGCCTGGTCTGGTCTCAAACTCCTAGCTTGAAGCAATCCTCATATCTCGGCCTCTTAAAGCACTAGGATTACAGGCATGAGCCACTGCACCCAGCCTATTTAATTAATTTGTTTCTACAGTTCTTTAATTTTTTACTTTAATAATAATTGATCTTTAAAATTTAACCTTAGGTTAACATTCATATAGTTTTTAGTTGTTTTCCTAGGAAGAAAAGCACTGTTGCATTAGGAATGCTTTTATTTTTCTTGTCTTTCTTTAATAGTAGACCTACATGATCAACGAGCATATATTAGGTACTGAACAAATGTTTCTTGAACAAACATTGGAAATCAATGATCTTACTTACTGATTATATCAGCTAGCTAAAGGTCACATTTAACTGAATTTATATATTTTTCCTCTTGTTTTGCGGAAATCTTGGACTACAGAGTGAAAAGTGCTTTCAGTCACCTTGTGACAATCGTGACTGATAAAATATAGTGAGTTATTCATTTTCAGTAACTCAAACATTAAAGTTGTTATTAAATAAAAGTGGACACTTTCTATACAAACAGAAGAATGAAAGGTAATAACTTGCATACAGGATGTGGTGTTTTCAAATTGAGTGGAGGGGAGGGGACGGGAGGGAAGGGGAAGGCAGGGGGACCTGAGGAGCCCTACCTGCTTGTGTCTTCCCTAAGTGTCAGACATGGGAGCAAAGAAGACTTAGAAATGATCCCAGCCCCAGCTGACTACAACCACATGAGAGACCCCACACAAGCAATTCCTACAGCCTAGTCAACCCACAGATTTGTGAGCCAAAATAAGTGACAGCTAGATATTTTAAGGCTGTGATCCCCAACCCCTGGGTTGCAGACCAGTACCTGTCTGTGGCCATTAGTCATGGGGGTCTCACAGCAGGAGGCGAGATAGCAAAGCTTCATTTGTATTTAGAGCCACTTCCCATAGCTTCCGTCACCCCATAAGCTCCGCCTCCTCTCAGATCAGCAGCTGCTGTTAGATTCTCACAGGAGAGTGAACCTTATTGTAAACTGCGCATGCGGGGGATCTAGGTTTCATGCTCCTGACAATGTAATGCCTGGTGATGTGAGGTGGAGCTGAGGCAGTGATGCTAGCTCTGGGGAGAGGCTGCAAATACAGGTTATCATTAGCAGCGAGGTTTGACTGCACAATAAATGTAATGTGCTTGAATCATCCCAAAACCATCTCCCCCCGCCCCAAACCCCCCCCAAATCTGGTCCCTGGTGCTAAAATGGTTGTTTTAAGGTGTTTTTTTTTTCCTTAACAACAGATAAGCCAACACATGGTAAATGATTTCAGGAGATGAAACAATTGGAACTTTTGAAACAATTGAAAGTTTTCATTAAAAGTTTTTCATTAAAACGTATTTGTCTGAAGGATCAAATGCCATCTTATATTGTTTTACTTGTATTAAAAATACATCAAAATTAGACTTATACCTAATTCTGGAGGAAGGAGAACCAATTACACCAGATGTACTTATTTCAATATTCAGAGTTTTACATTTTATACTAGATTATTGGAAATAATTACCTACATTTTTCTCATATTTTTAATACTTGGTCCCTTTCAAATGAGAAATTCATTTAAAATAAATACTGTCAGCTCTCACTATCTGTGGTTTCAGTATTTGTGGATTCAACCAACCATGGATTGAAAATATTCAGAAAAAAGAATTCCACAACGTTCCAAAAAGCAAAGCTCAAATTTGCTATGCACTGAGTACTACATGTAATCCATATGAATGAAGTGAATGTGTAGGCATTGTTTTAGGCAATATAAGTAATTTAGAGATGATTTAAATTATACGGGAAGATATCCTTACGTTATAGGGAAATACTACACCATTTTATATCGGGACTTGAGCATCCATGGATTTTGGTGTCCACATGGGGCCCTGGAACCAATCTCCCCCATGGATACCAAGAGATGATTATATATAGAAACCGGCATATTATTTCAAGAAATAAATAGAAATTTCATTTTATTGTCAAGAGCTAAAATCACATTCATTACAAACAAATGTTAAGTCAACATTTACGAAGAAAAAAATGAAACTAGTGGATATGTAACATTTTAAATTATAAAAAAACCTTTTCCTTTTCCTTAAATGTATAGTCAAAAGTGGGAATAGAAAACAAACTCAGGAGAAGAATTCAAGTATATTACTTATTCCTGGCTTGAGTGTAACAGGTAAAAATAGCAACTAAAAAAGTATGGAAGTACTTTGACTCTTTTCCAGTTTTCCCCATCTTCCTAATTTGTGAAATTTATCACAGTTAAGATTTTACTTTATTTTGTGGCTTTGATCCTAGTATTATACAGCCTCTGACCACACAGGTCAAATAGTTAGTTGTATGAGTGCTTGCTAATGAATGTCTTCCTGTACTTTATAGTTACATTTAGTCTGCCATAAAAATATGACCCTATATACAGCAGTATAAATGAAGAACCCATGGGAGATACTCCTAATTAATTAACTAAGCTTAGTTAATCTTACAATGAATGTGTTGGCAACTGTAACTCATGAGAGACAAAACAAAGAAAGAAATGAAGTTAGAGAACTTAAAAAAAAAAAAACAGTGAGCATTTGCTTTTCTTTATCATTTCCTTCCTTACTTATCTTTAATAACCTTCTTTGCAATGAGAACATTTAAAGGTTGAATTAGAGTTCATAGACCTATAAAAAAGAGGAATTTCAAAGAGATGATGTTAAAAATTCAAAATATATGTGGTACAGGTAGTATCAAATGATACAAGGTTCACTGATAAGGGACACAAAAGATCCAAATAAGAATTTTTTTTTTAAAAAAAGGATAAGAGGCTTTTTAATTTGATCAAGTCCCATTTATTTATTTTTGTTGTTGCTGCAGTTGCCTTTGGGGTCTTCTTCATAAATTCTTTGCCTAGGCCAATGTCTAGAAGAGTATTTTGATACCAGCAGCAGGGCTGAGCAGTACAAAAAGCTCGGATTTCTAATCAGAGGAGGGTTCAGGCTCTGCTACTCATTGGATCTACGACCTTGGGCTAATGACTTAAGTTACTCTATAACCTCGGTTTCTTTCTTTCTTTCTTTTTTTTTTTTTTTAAAAGAGGATAAAAATTATCTATTCAATTATCAGGACACAGAGTGACACTAGCCCCACAATGATAACAGACTACTCCAAGGCCACTGGTCTACTTGAACCAATTTTGGCTGAACCAGGAAAGCAGATGAGATGTACTCTAGAATTTCTCAGTAAGGCTCATAGACCCGCACAGAAAACTTTTGGATAACCAGTCGTTTACTTTGAAAGACATTAAAAAAATAAATAAAAGTACAATAAAAGTTGCCTCCCTTCCCCCACAAATCAGTTCTACTTCCTGTCACTAACTGTACTCGAATATTTTGTTTCTACACTTGTGGGCACACTGAGGCCCTTTTTTCCATGGCAATATACTTCTGCAAACATAAAAATGTGCAATTTTTAAATTTACCTTTGAAAGTGTAATGCTTTGAAAATTTTAACTAGGGTACACGGTTTGATGATCAAAAATAAAAAGTTTGAAGCATAAGATTGAAAAAGTAGAAATGTATGGGAACCATAATGAGAGAAATTTAGAATATTGTGAGTCATTATGGATTGGAATAAACTTAGCATTCTCCATGATGCTGCCTATAGCAATAGAAAAGAAAAAAGCACTACTCTATGACAAGTGAATCAACAGTGTGCAAAGTTCACTAAAATAAAATAGGGTACCACTTGGATGTTTCTCTGAAATATGGATTTTATTATTGTGGTGACACAAACGAATCTTAATTTTCTCAGAGGTGAGAATTCCCTAAGTTGTAAACTAAAGAAATTTTGATGTTTACAGTGACATTTTCAGAGCAATTAAACAAATTTGGAAGAAAAAGTTCATCAGAATTGTTTTGCAATTGAAAAAAGTCTTGGTTAGACCGAAACTATCGATACTATAATCACACAAGACATTTTAAAAAACAATGTAGAATCTCTGTCAAGGTTTTTTTTTTTTTTTTTAAGATCTTGCTCTGTTGCCTGGGCTAGAGTGCAGTGGTGTCATCAGAGCTCACTGCAACCTCAAACTCCTGGGCTCAAGCAATCCTCCTGCCTCAGCCTCCCGAGTAGCTGGGACTACAGGTGTGCACCACCATACCTGGCTAATTTTTCTATTTTTTTTTTTTTTTGTAGATATGGGGCCTTGCTATGTTGCTCAGGCTGGTCTTAAACTCCTGCCTCAAAGGATCCCCCACCTTGGCTTCCCAAAGTGCTAGGATTACCCAGCCTCCAGATCTTTTTCAAAAGTACTTGAGAAAATTAAACTCTTGAAA
This sequence comes from Propithecus perrieri, assembly GCA_963574695.1. Taxonomy (NCBI): domain Eukaryota; kingdom Metazoa; phylum Chordata; class Mammalia; order Primates; family Indriidae; genus Propithecus; species Propithecus perrieri. Next base: position 118,533 of record CAUYRB010026294.1, on the reverse strand, counting down.
TAGGAGAAATTTTGCTAAATCCTTGTTTCATATATTTGTCTTAACCTTTTTTGGTGATAGAAAGAAACCAAAACTAAAAAAATAATGGCCCAATTTATAGCCAGGAGACTTCAGGCTACAGATGGCTCCTACTGCCCTCTTCCAACAAGTATTGTTTATTGGGACACCGTTTTCTGTTCCCTTCTTCCCTCCTTCCCTTCCCTGATGGCTATGACAGTGACAGGACTGGGCATGGGGTTATAGGGAGAGATGCAGTGAAAGTTTTCCAAAAGAAAAACTCTGGCCTTAGAACTGGACAGTTCAAACTCCCGTTCTGTTGCTAACTGGCTGTGTGAGCTTGGGAAAGTCACTTCACCTCGCCAAATCTCATTAAACGGGGAAAATAATTCCTGATATGACACAGTAAAAATATCAATGTATGAGAGATGACAGCCTCCTGCCAAGGAAAATTCTGGCCACTGACAGCTAGCTGTCTTCTCTCTCTCTCCTTTTTGTTCAGTAGATACAGAATTAAACACTAAGAGGCAGAGAGGATAGCAGGATTTACACTGAAAAAAATAAATAAATTTCAGGAGAGAATGGCTAAATTAAAAAACAAAAACAAAAAAAACCAACTCCTTAAAAAACATTCCTAAAAGTATGGTGTTTTTGTTTCATTTTGTTTTGCTTTTGAATTACCAGTCTTGTGTTTCATGGTGTTGACCTATAAGACAGCATGTAAATAGCACCCATTTTAGCCCACAAAGTGATTTGAATCGGTTAAGAAAGGGAAGGTGTAAGAGAGATCAAAATAGTCCCTTATTACTTCTAAAGCCTGGGTTAGAGGATGTGGCTTAGGTGGACCTCCTCATACTGAACCACATAATTAGGTCAACTTGCCCACTCAGTCGTAGACAGTGCTGGAAACCACAGTTCTTCCCCGCATAGAAGGAACAGACTAGAACATGTTTTCTGCGGTATCTGGCTCCCAAGGGGAAGGAGGGAGGATGACACTGAGCCTTGCATGCCTAGTTCTTCCAAACTTGCCAATCATGTAATTTATTCTACCCTAAGGGAGGACCAACTGAAGGTGTGGAGAAAGGCCAGGGTTTACACCCTTACAGATTTCTCTCTACATGAAAGGAAGTATCAGGAATCAAAAATGTGCTTCTGTGAGCATAAATCATCTCATTTATCCTTGTTCAGTGGAATGAATTGGATTTTACAATAATTTATTATAAGTAACAGAACTCTGCATCAATATCCTTTAGTGTTTAAACAGACCACATTTCAACATCCTGATGAATATGTCCTGGTTTTATTCTGGAATGGCTTGAGATGAGACATGATATGTCTGGATTTTCCTTTCCTTGATTAAACCTTTTGATGCGTTTAATTTCCAGAGATGAATGGATTGGTTCCAGGAGAGGGAGGGAAGGCGGCTGTCTACATCCATAATGATCTGTGACAGTAGGACATGGAGCACTGATTTTTACAGCAGTAGTCAAAATTACAGTAATTAGAAAAAATATCCACATCTTTATAAACAGTGTTAACTATTCAAAAGGAACTTAATGAGAACCTACAAGAGGAAGTGCACTTTTGCCACTGAGTATTAAACATTAATTAAAGTCAGAAGGTAATAGTCAAATTGCCTCTCCACTTCAGTCATTTGGCAAGGCACAGAAATTGGAGAGGCTTTAGAATCTGCTGACTTAGCTGTCTGCGACCCTCCAACTGGGTTCTCTAAATTTATGGTCAGTTTTGCTGCTGAATTTTACTTCCTCTTAAAGACCTTGTTAAGATCATGTTGCAGAAACTCAGAGATGAAAGCTTTCAAATGAACAGCATTTAAGAATTGAGTACCTTATTTTAAAAAGGTATTTTAAATGCCCTTTTTATTACAAAGATAAGTAAAAGAAGCCATATATGAAATATAGCATGATCCTAACTATGAGATAAAATATGCCCAGAGGGAGAAAATATTTGCAAACTGCCCATCTGACAAAGGATTAATAACTAGAATATATAAGGAGCTCAAAAAAACTCAATAGAAAAAAATCAAATAATCTGGTTTAAAAATGGGCAAAAGATCTGAATAAATATTTCTCAAAAGAAGACATAAAAATGACCAACAGGTATATGAAAAATGCTCAATATTATTAATCAGGAAAATGCAAATCAAAACTACAATGAGATATCATCTCACTCTAGTTAAAATGGCTTTTAAACAAAGGACAGGCAATAACAAATGGTATAAGAACGTGGAGAAAGAGGAACCCTCATACACTGGTGGTGAGAATGTCAATTAGTACAAGCCACTATGGAGAACAGTATGGAGGTTCCTCAAAAAACTAAAAATAGAACTATCGTATGATCCAGCAATCCCACAGCTAGGTTTATATCCAAAAGAAAGGAAATCGGTACATCAAAAAGATACCTGAACTCCCAAGTCTATTACTGCACTATTCACAATACCCTAAATTTGGAATCAACCTAAGTTTCTTTCAATGAATAAAGAAAATGTGGTACATATAGACAATAGATATTATTCAGGCATAAAAAAAAGAACGAAATCCTGTCATTTGCAACAACATGGATACAACTGGAGAACATTATGTTAAGTGAAATAAACCAAGCACAGAAAGACAAGTCTCAGATGTTCCCACTCATGTATGAGAGCTAAATATTAAAACAATTGACCTCAGGGAGACAGAGAGTAGAATGATGGTTACCAGAGGCTGACAAGGGTACCAGGAAGGGGTAGAGATAAAGTAGGGATGGTAAATAGGTATAAAAATATAGTTAGAGAGAATGAACAAGATCTAATATTTGTGAGCAAATGGGTGACTATAATCAACAATAAGCTATTGTATATTTTAAAATAACTAAAAGAATAGAATTGGAATGTTCCTAACACAAAGAAATCATAAATGCTTGAGGTGATGTATATCCCAATTACCCTGATTTGATTTTTACACATTGTAGGCCCATGTCAAAATATCATGTGTACCCCATAGATATATACAACTATTGTGTATTCATAATAAATAAAATTAAAAAAATACTGGAAGGAAATACATAAAATTATTAGAAATGGATTTCTTTGAATGAACACTGAATGATCTTTTTTTTTTATAAGTATGAAACCTTTATTCCTGATGAAGATACAGATAAAAATACATGTATTCTCTCAGAGAAAGCAGCTAGACTTTGCCCAAATTACAGGATAGCACAACTTTGGGAAAGAAAGCAGTGGGTACAGTTTGTACTAAAACACACGTAAGAAAGCAGGAGTCTTTTCATTATAAGTATGAAACCTTTATTCCTAATACTGCATTGTTTATGTCTCAGTTTTATAAATGGAAAAAATAAAATAAGGTTAATTTCTAAAGGTTTGCATATTCTCCCGGAAGAGCTAATCAGTGCCCCCAAATTGGCTATAGGGTATTTAAGAGAACTAGCTTTCATCTTTGAGCTCTTGGGAATGTAGCAAAATTGATAAGCTGGAAAATAATAAACACTGCTAACATTTGGATGTTAAACTGCACCTTTTTTTTTTTTTAACTGAATGACTGCCAATACACTTTGTTGCCATTTCAATATACAATTATGCTTAAGAACTGTCACTGTGGCTTTGATACAATATCAAACTTCTGATCCAATGACAAACAAGACAAATTTCTGGGAGCAGATCTAACAATTTTTTTTCATTCTGAGTTTAGAACTGGCTGATTTTGATAAGGCGGGTCATAGAAATGTCTGATTTCATCAGATGAACCTCCTCGGGGGCTACAGCTCAAAACTGTTTACATTGATTCCTAAAGGATTTGTACCTAACTCCTTGCTTTCAAAATCCAGTGTTTATGCCACTGCACCATATTGTGTGTGACCTGGCATGGGTCGGCATTTGTACCAGAGCTTCGGTCAGGTGGGCTTGTGTTAGGACACCCACAGTGCATGTATGGGTAAGGGAACTTGCAACATTGTTTTTCTCACCATTTAGACTAATTTTACCTACTCTTCCCAGTAGGCTAGGAGCTCCCTGATGGAGTGTGTGTGTGTGTGTGTGTGTGTGTGTGTGTGTGTTTCCTCATAGGAATAACAAAATGCCTCAACATACTAGATATTCACCTTGAGTTTGTTGAATTGACCTGAGTTGAAAGTGAAGGCAGCAACAAAATCAAAAAGCTGGAAACCTCACACCTTCTAAATATCTTTGGGCTCTCCTGTTTTCATTAGGTCAATGAAGAATGCACAGGTTTGGGGTGGGAGGAGGTTGTTTTTTAACATTGAAATGAAATTATGTGTCTCCTGAGCTACTGACCTGCAATTTGCTCTGAAACTCTTGAGGGAAAATGTTACAGGAAAGTCACAGCTTGGACCACAGCATAATATAGATTTACTGATGGCCTTCTATTTGCCTGCCATTTGGGCTGGTCTCTAATCATCAAGTAAATGGAAATCAAAACCACGATGAGATATCACCTAATTCCAGTGAGAATGGCTTTCATTAAAAAGTCCCAAAACAACAGATGGTGGTGTGGATGCAGATAGAAAGGAACACTTATACACTGCTGGTGGGACTGCAAACTAGTTCAACCTCTGTGGAAAGTAGTATGGAGATACCTCAAAGAACTAAAAGTAGATTTACCATTTGATCCAGCAATCCCACTACTGGGTATTTACCCAAAGGAAAAAAATACTTTTTATAAAAAAGACACTTTCACTCGAATGTTTGTAGTAGCACAAGTCACAATTGCAAAGATGTGGAAACAACCCAAGTCCTCATCAATTAAATGAGTGGATTAATAAAACGTGGTATATGTATAGCATGCAGTACTACTCAGCCATAAAAAATGGTAAACTAATACCTTTTGTAATAACCTGGATGGAACTGTAGACCATCCTACGTGAAGTATGGCAAGAATGGAAAACAAACACCACATGTGCTCACTATTAAATTAGAACTAAATGATCAACACTCATGTGTACGTATGGTAGTAAAATTCAACAGACGTCAAGCAGGTAGAAGCAGGGAGGAGGGGATGGGTTAACTCATATCTAACGGGTACAATGCACACTATCTGGGTGATGGACACACTTATAAACTTTGACTCAAACTGTACAAAAGTAATTTATGTAACCAAAACATTTGTACCCCTGTAATAGTCTAAAATTAAAAAAAAAAAAAAAGAGAGAGAAAGAGGAATTAAAAAAAAAAAAAAAACAGAATGAGGCACATGATCTACTTTTAATGAGCCTGAAGTCCAGCCAGGGAGACAGTCTTACCACAAGTAATGGGGATGCCGAGGGTCAACTGCAATTACACATGCACTTACTGGACACAGCAAGAGCCCAGAGGAGGGTGTGTCTGGTCAGGAAAGACGTCACAGAGCAGACAAAACTCCACCTCATCATTAATAAACAAACATCATCAGAAGGAAATCATTAGTCTTGAAGTTGGGCTTTTTTATACACTTAAAAAAATGTTGCTAGGATTCCTGTTGTTGAGGCAAACTTGCTTAATGATGAAAATTGTAACACAAATGGAACAGGTATAAATCTTGCCTCTAACCTAGGGTGTTAAAACAAATCCCATTTCTTTATTTTTTTAAAGTCAATTTATATCCTGCACTGGGCTACAGGAAATGTATTCTCAGTTGTGAATCCTGGGACTCTCCTACAGGATCATAGTGCATTAAGGATGTCCCTGGGAGATGGTCTATACTGGTTAGCTCTGCAGCTCACGTGCTTACTTCAAGTTCCAGGCGCTCTGCTGCTTTGGTGCCACAGTCCAGTTGGGCAGAGGCATCTTTGCTGAGGTTGGAGCCCCAGGATCCAAGGTCCAGCCTGTTTGCTGCCCCACATGGTCATCACCTTTGAGATCTTGCCGTATGTCCATATGTTCCCATTAATTGAAAGAATAACCCATTTTGTTCCTTTTTTTAGTGACAGGGTCTTGCTCTCTTGCTCTTGCTCTGTTGCCCAGGCGGGAGTGCAGTGGCACAATCATAGGTCAGAGTTACTGCAGCCTTGAACTCCAGGGTCAAACAATCCTCCTGCCTCAGCCTCCCAAGTAGCTGGGACTACAGGTGCTCTTTTCTCATTTGGGGGAATATGCTCCTTCTCTCTCCCTCTTGGCCCTCAATGGCACCCCTCTTCTTCTCCTTCCCCTCCAAGTTTCCTGTTATAATCACTTTAAGGTATATGAGCTTTGATAAAAGTGCTATGATGTGAATGTTTGTGTCTCCCTAAAATTCATGTTGAAATCCCAGCCCCCAAAGGATGGTATTAGGAGGTGGGGCCTTTGGGAGGTGATTAAATCATGGGGGTGGAGTCCTTATAAATGGAATTAGTGCCCTTATAAAAGATACCCCAGAGAGCTCTCTTGCTCCTTTGTGCCATGTGAGGACTCAGAGAAGACAGCAGTCTATGAACCAGGAAGTGGGCCCTATCAGACACTGAATCTGCTGGTACCTTGAACTTGGACTCCCCAGATTCCAGAACTGTAAGAAATAAATTTCTGTTGTTTATAAACCACCCAGTCTATGATAGTTTGTTATAGCAGCACAAAAGGACTGAGATAATAAGAAAAGTCAGTCACTTTAAGTAGCTTCAGCTGTTTTCCTTGGCATATAGTCCTGTGATTAACAAAGGACACTGAGTCCCTGGCAACTTGGTTGGTGTTGAAATGGAATGGAGTGGGTAAGGGAGGGAATGCACACACACACACTCGTATGTGTGTGTGTGTGCACAAATTAATATCTCAAAATATTGTTCTGCCACATAAGCAATAATATACCTAGGAAATTCACCTTCAGGGAAAGCTACCAGGACACCTGTTCATAGTGTGAGCAGCTAAATCATCATGTCAGAGGGGCAGCTCAGGAACTGAGGTCATAAAGAGGTGAAAATAAGCCACAGGGTCTTTGATTCTGTGGAAAGAACACTGAATTGGGAGTCAGGAGACATGAGGCCAGACCTTAATTCTCTCGCTAAACTTACTGTGTGACCTGGGAAAAGTGACTTTAATCTCTTTGGCCCTCAGTTTCTCCAGATGCAAAATAAGTGGCACTGAGGCACTGATCCTCAACGTCCTGTAAGCCTCAGTATTGGTAAGTGGTTTGGTATAACGGGAGTGGAGCTATCATTTTTACAAAGCAGCTTAATAATCACCAGATCATTGCCTCTAGTGTTTGACACATTTAAGTTACGTCGTTTGGCTAAACAGGTACAAGGTACAGTGGGAGAATGACGCTGACGGGGTGTCTGAAGCCTCTGAGAGTGAACTGAGTGTGTAAGCACGGGGTGTGTGAGTGTGTCAAAACCATCTCACACTCGCCGACTGCTGTGGGCCCTCCTATTGTGCTCAGCTGTACAGGCAATTTTTGGAATTAGGATGAGAAGTTCTGGAAATCAGGAATTTATAGGTGAATCCTTGCATGGTACTAGGTCTAGCTCGTGCTTTGAGTGAGCTGCGTGGGGCTGGAGTGAGCCAATCAGCCCTGCACAGTGAGGTGAGGCATGACCCTCACTAAATCTATCTGTGGAGCCTTCTATTTTAGGGAAGCTGCCATGTGAGCAGTGGCGATATTTCACTGCACAAATGGCCCATAAGAAACATTAAAGATGTCATGTATTCTAAAGGAATTGAATTAATGATTATTTCCACTTAAGCAGGAATTGCTGGCAAAATTCATTTCTTAAATGACTCCAAGTGACAGATTCCTGAACAGGCAAGAATTCAGGTAAAACATGCTAATATATAGTGAGTCCTCACTTATCCCCATCCATAGGTTCTTGGAAACTACAACTTTAAGCAAAATGACATATAACAAAACCCATTTTACCATATGCTAATTGATATACACCAGAGTTAAGTTCCTGTGGCTTATTTCTGGTCACAAAAATATTAAATTTCTAAATAAAGACCCCAACACTTCTAATATTAAACACTGAAATAAATGTGAGCTATACATACACTTAAGAAAGATGAATAAAAACAAGTGAGACAACTATTTACTCCATTATTGCAGTTCAGGGTCGTGGGTGACAGGAGCCTATCCTGGCAGCTCAGAGCAGCAGGAGGGAGCTGACCCTGCGTCTTGTCACGGGACACACTCACACGCACCCCACGCTCACTCAGGCTGGGACAATGTAGACGTGCCAAGTCACCTAACGTGCACGTCTTGGGGATGTGGCCGAAACTGGAGTACCCAGCAGAAACCCACGCAGACATGGGGAGAGTGTGCAAACCGCACACAGACAGTGGCCCTGGTTGAGGAATAGATTTTTTTTTTTATTAACGTTATAATGAAACGACGTTATTTGAGAACCTACTATATACCCTATTTACACCCACAGATCTCCTCCACCATGTCTACAAACCCCAACCCTAGCCCCTCTATGGGCACTCGGAAATAGCCCATGGTGCATTTTCTTTCCTAAGTGAAATGTCCATCAGGGTGCTCTCTTTATAAAGAAGAAATAATACACTCTGTCAAAGACTCAGTGACAGAGCCTGAGCATCATTAACTTTGGGTTCAGTGAGACGGGAAACCCATTCAAAGTCATCAAAATGGAAGCTTCTAATTATGTTCCCCATCACGAACTGAAATGAATGTTCAAAATTGAATAGTGGATCATATCTTTTGGATATGGCTCTGGAATCATCCCTATTTTCCTGGTAGAACATTTTCAATCATTGCTAGTGTGTAACCATCAGCAAAAGCAAAGATCTTCACCTCCTGGTTTGTAGGGGAAAAAATCCTTTTTGCAGCATTTTTCCATTTTATTCAGCTTCTTACATTGTCGATTGCCAGCAGCTAAGTCACAGTGGAATCTTATTTATTTCTCACAATAGCTCTTCTAGGGAGGATGGAGGGCTTGTTATTCCATCTTTCTAAGATAGGGGCGATTTAGACCCAGATATCAAGCCAAGGGTTTTAATACCTCATTAATAGGAACAGGAGAGGAATTCAGATAGGGGTTTTATCTTGTTACAACACTTTTTGAAAAATTGTAAAAATAGCCGAAAACTGATTACTTGTGTTCTATAATGATGAAATACTGGTTTGGTTACATACACTTATATATGTATATATTTCATACATATACTCATACATAATTTTCTTTAAATAGACACAACTAAACTGTTTCATTTTACATTAGAATTGTCATAGCCCAAGTTATCTCAAAATATGCATAAGTTTCCCAATCCGTGTCTTAAATGCATTTCTTCCCACTCTTAGGTGGCAGGTTGGGAAGAAAATTATCTGTAACCTCCTTTCACTGTCACTAGTCATGGTGGACAATCCAAAGACTTAAGTAAAGGTCCTGGTGCTTTACTTAGAATGTGCCATTATAGGTCTTGTTGGCTGTGGATGAATGAATGAAAAGATTTAATCTCACTGTGGGGAAGGGGTGTCTCCTATTATGGATGGTCTTACACAAATTCTTGAAATTGCCCATATTCTCTGAGACACACAATGAAGAAATGGCTTTTTTTTTTTTTGTGGCACCCTACTCGTAAATTATGGATCATGGGCAAAGGAATGAACATTGGAGTTTTAACCATAGGTCACAACCCTTCAAATGTTTAAGTGGGTTTGGATGGCAGGAATATAGAGACTCAGTTGGGTGGGGGTTATTTTGGTGCAACTAAAAGTCATATTCTTAACGGAGCTGAATGAAGTCTGCGTAATACCCTGTAAGGTAGAGAGTACATAGAAATGTTATGGCTACGTTGGCTTTTCAAGGTAGCCCAGAAAATGAGCAAATACTCCCCTTGTTGGTTCTTTTTCAGACTTCAGAATTTGAATTTTATCAGAAACCACACTTGCATGTACTGGTGCACCATCCTCCTCTAACAGGAATTCCTCTAGGGCACACCAAACAAGCCAGAGTGCTGAGATGCTTTGTAATGTACGTACTGCTGCCTTCCCTCGCTTCTCAGGTGCTGTTTCATTCCCAAGTTGCTGCAGGGCTGCCTCAGCTGCTGCTAATTCCTCTGTGGAATTGTTGTCTCATCCTAAAGAAGTCATACACTGCACTCCTACTGAAGAAATTGCTTCACCATTACTAGAGATGCAGTATTTTCTATATAGTCTCTTTACCACTAGAATAGCTAAGGGATCCTCTCACTACACAAGGATTTTGTCATTCCTATTTTATTTCCTTCTTCCATTCATTTATTCCTGGCGAAAAGGTAAAAGGCTTTATGTTCTCTCTTAGCAAACTTGGTGCAGAAGCATGTCATTTGCACCCAACCCAGCATTCATTTCTTCATCTTCTGGGATCACACTCCTAACTTCCTTTGAGAAATGATTTCTCCTCATTTGGGCTATATAATTTGTGGTGGATTAACCCTATCCCCAGCTCCAGGATAGAGCCTTGATTGGCTAAAACCAATCACATATCCAACCTTCTGGCTGCAATGATCGGTTCAGAGATGGACATATGACTCAGAGAGAGCCAATGAAATATTTTCTGGGGCTTAAAAGAAAAAGGAGTTGACTTTCTCTTCCATGGAGCTACCACAAAAGAGGTCTCTTCTTTGCGGATGGTGTAATATGAAGCTCTAAGACCTGAACTACTACCATAAGGGGAAAACCTAGAGCTGCTGGGCCGTGGTGTGAAACATAAGGACGAGGACAGGGAGTTAAGAAATTAAGAGCCTGGGTGGGGGGTCGTGAGGGGTTAAGGTCCTTATCTAAAGTCTTTGAACTGCTGGATCAAGCCTTATCTGAAGCCTGTATCCATCTGGACTTTTAGGTTATGTGAACCAATCACTTTGAAACCTGTTTTCCTGATAATAGCCACTTATTAACTGTGGAACATTTGGCAGGACCTCGATTTCCTCACCCTGAAAAAAGGAGTTTAATAATAATATCCTTTTATAGTTGAGGTGATGAATAATGAGATATTTAAACCATTGTATTCAATTAAATGGTATTTTTAATATAAAAGTGATCAGAAGGTCATACGGAAGTACCATCTAGAAGAATAGTTCTCAATTGAGGCAATTTTGCCCCCCAGTGGACATTAGGCAATTTCTGAAGAAGTTTATAGTTGTCACAACTAGAGAGGAACTGTACTGGCATTTAGTGGGTAGAGACCAGGGACACTGCTTTACATCCTATGCTTATAACACGGCACCCACCCGCCCCACAACAAAGAATTATCCAGGCCAAAATATTGCTAGTGCCAAAGTTAAGAAACGTGGATCTGGAAGACATATCTGATTGGTGTCCATGAAGTTCTCAAATTGGGGGCTCCATTATTTCTGCCAAAACACTACAGAGATATGACGGAGGGAAAATGGCACGATGAGCAAAGCACAGAAGATGGTAGCACCAACAGCAAAACACAGGATTCCCTGCCCCTCTGCCAAGGCTATGAGAGTTCCACCTGTGATCTGTGGATTTTAGAGCAAATGAGGGAATAAGAACCCACCTGAGGAAATGTAGGGATTATGGAGCTCTAGGAGTAAAATCTTGAGTACCCGTTTAGGGCTCATGGCAATGCAGCAAAAAGAAGATGAATGCTGTCCAGGTGGTATGGAGCAAGACACAATCTCAGGACTGGAATGTTTCCTGCAGCTGTAGGTATCTTGAGGTTGAACACGGTTAAAATGTTGAGAACTTGGTGTCATAGGAAGTAGAACACATTAATTTCATTAACTAGCTACTAATCTCCTTTGGGTGATATATTGTTTCTTATTCCTTAAACATAATACATATATATTTCTGCGCTGAGAGAGTTTGCAAATCCTGGCATGGCAAGGAAATAGGACATTGCCTAGTTCAGTCTAACAGTTATCCCCAGGTGTAACAGAAAAAAGGTGGAATAGTCCTATAAATCATAATCTGGCCCTTTGTGACAATGGTAATTATCACAAAGTTGCAGAAAGCTTCTAGATTTGGGCATTAAATGCTTCTTTTCTCATGAAGCTTCTAGACACCAGATAGCTGGGGTGGATTCAGTGTCATGTCCCCATCTCCTAGACCTGGGGCAGAGTTGCTTAGAGTAACCCAACTGGGAACCTCCACAGACCATCTATCTGTATGGTGTCTGGGAATCCCATTCACTACAGTGAGAGGTGAGGACAAGGACAAGGACAAGGACAAGCTTTAACAGCAAAGCTTCTTGGCATTAATGCCGCCGATGTGACTTCTCTTCCGCTTTCACAGTGGGGGAGAAGCTGGGTGGAGGAGAGTGTTTAACTCTTCTCTCTGCTCCTCTGCTGACTTAATCAACTTCCCTAAAGGACATAGATGTGTATGTGTATCTGGTGGCAGCTTTAATTATCACCACTCATTACCTTTCCCTGTGCTCACTCTAATTGTCTCTGTGACTTTGCTTAGCAACTTGTTTAAGGCATTTCAGCAATTCTTTTCTCTTTTTCTATTGGTGAAATCTTTAAAATAGCCTCTTTATTATCCCTGTTTTAATAGTTTTAGTTTGCTACCTGCTGTGATTGCTGTAGTCTTAATCATTACATTTTAAAAGACAGCTGTTAGAAGTTTCTTTAACTGCACAAAAACATCCTAACTGAACGAAAAATGACATAAACTGTTTTAATTTCCTATGCATTGCTAATACAAATAGTAATGATAATAACAATAGCTAACATTTGAAAGCTTACCATATGCAAAGCATTGTGCTATGCCCTATACGTTTTTTCATTTGAGTGTCACCTCCTTATAAAATAGGTAGCATAATGTTATTTATATCTATTTTGTAGAAAAGGAAACTGATTCTTAGAAGGGTTAAGTAACTTGCCCAGGGTTCAAGCTAAACAGTGCTCTGCCAAACAGGGCAGGGCCAGACCTCCAGCTCAGGACTGGACTGATGCCAGAGTCGGAACTCAAATATTATATTCTGATTCCTTGCTCTCTGATTACTTCTAGTATTCATCTTCACACACGCATAGTTTTTACATTTTTTGAAAAGATAGCATTGACAGACTTTATTGTCTGCTCTTTGCACTTAATAGAATACTAAAAACACTTTAAAGGTTGCTATTAATATCTTATATTCACAATGTGGATTATTTTATTGATAGTATATTCTTTCATAAAATTGATAGATCATACTTGAACATGTTTCTGTTGTATATTTATGTGGTTTTCATGTTTTTTATCTTTAAAAAAAATCTCTAGTGAACATCTTTATGCATGTAGTATTTTCCAATTTTGATTTACTTCTTGGAATAAATTCCTAGGAGTAAAGTCGCTGAGTCAAAGAGTAAATGCCTTTTTATAATTCTTCAACTGTATTCTACAAAAAATTTTCCAAGTTATGCTCGGACTACTTCTTGAGATGCTAGGTTTATTATAATTTCATCGGTGTGGAAATCATCATTATTTTAAGTTTGTATTATTTCAATAGTTGTCTTCTGTTAATAGGCATTTCTTTGAAAATTATTGAGGTTGGACAATTCATTCATATGTAGTTCTTTTATCAATATATATAAAAATTCTATATAGTATATACAAGGAATTAGCAAACTGTTTCTGCCTATTGCCTGTTTTATAAATAAAATTTTATTGGTACACAGCTACATTCATTTATGTGTTGTCTATGGGTGCTTTTGCATTCTACAACTATGGAGCTGAATAGTTTGCAACAGAGGTTGTATCGCCCACAAATGGAACTGACTACATAATTTGAAGGGTTCTATAAAGATCTAAAATTTGGAGCCCCTTGTTAAATAATTATTAAGAACTTTAGGACAGTGACAACAGATAATTAAACCAAGTACAAATTACATAGCCATGAAGTTGTCCCTGCCCACAAAGCCTAAAACATTTATTAGCTGGCTTTTTACTAAAAAACAGTTTGTTTACCTATGGTATATTTATTTAATCCTAAATCTGTTATAATAGGTTCAAATATTTTTCTTTGTCTATAAGTTTCCTTTTTATTTTAATTAAGCTATTTGTATCAAAACGCTGATATTTGTTTTTATATGTGACAGAATCTTTAGTTTCTTTCAATGATTCCTGCCCCAAAGATCAGACAGTTAAATCTATTCTCTACTAGTTCCTTTTAATGATATGATTTCCTATATTTAATTCTATTTATAACATTAATTTTACTGTGTAGTTTAAAATATGGATTATGCAAATCTATGTTAAAATTGATAATCACAAATTCAATTATAAACATTTTCCTTATTCATTGCTTAGTGAGCCTACCTTATCATAAATAAATTTCTTATATATAATTGGTCAATTTTTGAGTTTTTCAATCTATTTCATTAATGTCTGATTGTATTTTCTGTTCTTTACCTCAGTGATTCTCAATCAGAGGTGATTTTGCTCCCCAGGGACATTGTTGGTTATCACAACTGAAGGAGGAGGTGCTACAGCATCTAATGAGCAGAGGCCAGGGATGCCGCTAACACCCTATAATGCACAGGACAGCCCCCACAATAAAGAATAATCTGGCCCAAAATGTCAATAGTGCTGATGTTTCTCAACATCCTATTTTAGCTTTGTATTTTATTTACTGATGCTTTAGAATGTGTTTAAATACCTTAAATGCAATATGAGGCCAGCCACTTCCTTCATTTCTGCTTTCTTTCAAAATATCAATTAGTTTTTCTGAATGTGTATTTTTACAAATGAATTTTAAAATAGCTCAGTCAAGAAAAAAGAAAATTCTTTTGAGATTTTGACCAGAATTGAACTAGTACTATACATTAACTTATATTCTCAGTTTTCTATTATAGTTTTAGTTTTTATGGAAATCATTACCAGGTAAGATTTCCAGCCAGATTTTCTAGTTTTTTAAAAGTATTTTATAAATCTCTTGCTCTAAAATGAGATCACTTTATTATTAAATGGCTATTTCTGGATACTATTTTTTTCTTTCTGTTAAATTAAATTTGGCCTAAAGCTGCCTCCATACCTAGCAAACTGCAACCTAATATGTAAATAAACTGCAACCCATCAAGAGTATATTCTTGTAACAAGTAGCTGAGTCTCAGCCAATCACAGCAGCCAAGCTTCAGCCAATCACAGGCTGTCAACTGATCAGATCCTGTCCATATAAGACAAATGTGGAGCTACAGGCAATCTGTATGCCACTTCCTTTTTCTGTCTATAAATACTGCCTGCCTATGTTGCTGAGTGGAGCCCTCTGAACCCCTCCCCTGGTTCTCGGGGCTGGCTGACTCATGAATCATTCTTACCCAAATAAACTCCGATAAATTTAATTTGACTAAAGTTTTTCTTTTAAGATTTCAAACAACTTCACTAAAACACGGTAACCTGGGGAGAGTTTGGCTGGTTCCTTTAGCATTTCAAGCTATAAAATAATATAATTTGTAGATTCTTTTCAATGTTGATCTAATTTTTTGTTTAGGTTTTACAGTATAGGCTTAGATTTCCAACCCAGTTTTAAAGAATAATATTGGTAGAATTAAAAATGAGAACTATTTCTTCATTAAGATGTTCTTGATCTAGAATATTTATCATTTCAGTTAAAAATAACAAACAACTTTTAATGACTTTCTGTGTAAAAAAATTTAAGCTCTAGATTTTTGTTTTAAAGTAGTTACTACTGTCCTTTTGATTTTATTACAAAGTACATGTGTGTGTATATATGCATGTGCATGTGTGTATGTATATACACACACATACACACATATAATGAATCCCTAAAAAATTAGTGTGTCATGGCAAAATGCTGGATGTGCTAGCTAGGTTAGGATATGCCAGCAGTACAATGATGTACTTAAATTCCTTGAAGTTCACAAGCCATCAAGTGTAAAAGGTACCT
The DNA here is from genome assembly GCA_963574695.1 of Propithecus perrieri. Classification (NCBI taxonomy): domain Eukaryota; kingdom Metazoa; phylum Chordata; class Mammalia; order Primates; family Indriidae; genus Propithecus; species Propithecus perrieri. Next base: position 102,762 of record CAUYRB010026294.1, on the reverse strand, counting down.
CTGCAGCAGGTCAAATTGTAATTTCCTCCTGTATCCCTGCAGAATAACGTGACTGATTCTTGAATGGACTTGAACAAAGATATTTTTGACCTAATCTTTAGTCCTTCAGTGACAGAGATCCCTAAGCCCCTTTTTACCAAGACCTGTTTTGTCACCTCATTCATCTATTTACAGATTTTTCTGGAGGCCTTACAGGGCAGTGAAGAATGATTGAACTGCTCATTCTCTTCAGAGATCAAAACCGTAGACAAATGCTTCTCCCCAGGCTGACTCGCATTTCTATGCGTGAGTCAGAAGTTTGCAGTATGAGGTATAATACTGATAAAATAAATTATTTAATTCAAATTATAACACTTTTTTCTTTCAGTATTTAACCTTCTGTGAATTCTGTTAAGACAATGGCACATTTGCATTTGAGGTGTTTATGATTAAACTAACTTTCCATCTGCTTTTTCACAGTGTGTCTCCCTTCTTAGGTACAAAGCCTTAGCCTTAGAATCTGATTGGCAATATGGAGCAATGGAAGGATTGTGAAAATGAATTTCAACTCAAACGATATTAGGTAGGAATTGATAAAGAGCATTCTGTATACAAAAATGCTAAGATATATTCTAAAGGCTCAGGTGGTCATAGGTTATCCTAGGGTTGCTCCAGATAATGGACATCAAAGCACACAGTAATCATGTTTAAACCATACCTTTTAATTTATAAAGTTCACATTGAAAAGTGGCAGGAAGGTAATGTCTATTTATAAATTTTATGTGTTTCTCTCCATTTGCTATTTTAATATTAACCTTAGAATTTCTACAGAATATAAACTTTAAACCCATCCCTTATTTTGAATTTAATATAGTGCTTTTTGAAAGTGTATGTAAGGATTATCTCTGTCTGGTAGCTTATTATTAATACTAAAATATTTTATGCATTTTGGAATATTCAAATAAGCCCTTGGTTTATTAACTAACATTAATCAAGGATTTAAAGGTTTCAAGAGGTGTAAAAATGGCTAAACCATGATAAAAATTCTGACAAACTGTAGAAGAATGGTAAGTTCACATTAAAGGAGTGATCAAGTAGACTATGAGCTGGGAATAAAACCCACTCTGACACAAATGAACACAAAACAACGAGGAATGAGAAGAATGACTGGGTAAAAGAAAAGGAGTGAAGCACCCTTGGGCAAATTCAATAGCACTTCCAGGTATAAATACTCCACAAGGTATTATCAGCAAGGAAGAGAATTACATGGGAAACATGTTACAACTGACACCGCCGTAACACACTTTTGCTCAATACTCATGTTATACATCTCTCTCATTCCTTCTGATACAGATGTGTCTATCATATGAAAGAAGACAGTTTTTTTGTATATTTATACAATGATCCTTGATAACTCAGAAGAATATACTTTTGACAATATCTGCTTAGACAATCTGAAACCTGTAGTTATATACTCATAATATTAATAGTATATGGTTCTCTCAAGAGTTTTATCTTTGGACTCATTAACTATTGTAACTAAAAAGAATGAGGTTGGTAATTACATTTACCATAAATTGAAATATGCAAACATTTTGACAATTATTATTACAATGTCCTAGAATTATGTATGTTACTCTGGGTATAGTTGGCATTATGAATTACTACTATTAGAGTCTAGGTAATAGAGCAGGCATCTTAAAAGCAACAGAATGTAAAAGTTAAGAGCAAAGGATGTGGTGTTAGATAACTTGAATTTGAACCCTAGCTTCACCATTAGCTGTGTAACCTTGGGCAATTTAATTCATCTCTCTGTTTTCTGTTTCTTCATCTGTAAAATGGAGGTAATAATAGTATCCACCATATAGGCTTGTGGTGAGGATTAAAATAGTTCATTTATGTAAAATACTTAGCACAGTGCCTGACACAGAGTAAATATCAGTTGTTAGTATTATCATCTATAAATGAAAGATTCATTTTCTGTTTTGATTCTAAAGAGGAAGTGACTCTTTCTGCCCAAAGGACTAAAAATCTTTTCAGCATTTGAACCCTTTAATAACAAATCTAGAAGAATTGAAATTCTTCTGGAGAAGGACAGAGCTGCTGCCTCAGCAAGCCAGGCTCAGAGTCAAGGAGATGGCCTAACTAGTGCAATTCAGATCTGTTCTCCAGAATGAACATAATCAAGTAATCAGCCCACTTATAGAATATTCTCTGGTCAAAGACCACCAAGAGCACCCCTATCGTTGAACAAGTTAGCTTTACTTATTGCAGCAAAGGATAATGCACACCATGGCTAACTGTGAAGTCTCAGTAAGAGGATGTTAGAAAGGACTTAGAGGTTTGAGCTTTGATTGAGTGATTTGAGGAGGATCCAAGGAAGCAAGCTTCCCTCTGGACTAGGTTGCTTTCAGAGAGCAGGGATAACTTTGTGACTAGGTATTTTGATATATCTTATCAGAGGGCAAGACGTACTAGAGGGAGACTAAAGCTATAATTAGTAAAAAAAAAAAAAAAAAAAAATATCAGTCACTCCCATTAGCCCAGAATGGGGGATGTTTGGAATTATGTGGTTTGTTTATATTCTGTGAACAAAAGTTCTCTGAAAAGGAATTTGAAGGAAAGAGACTTTATTCTAGTGTATAGTCTGCAAATAAGGAAGACAAAGCCTCTGGTGTAAAACCAAGGTGAATTCCAGAGAAGAAAGAGAGGGTTTGGGGTTTTATAAAGAAAGTTCCCACCCAGGTTCCCAATCAGGCCTGTTTACGTAAATGAAGGATTAAAATTTGCTTAGTTCTGATTGTTCGATACAGCCAAGTCATGATTGGTTGGGGCAGATGAACCTTAATTGGTTGGTTTCCAAGCCCCCAACTGGAAGTATCTCTCAAATGTTTCTTTCAAATGGCTGGTGAGGGTGTTGGATTTCTCTACCTTGGCACTGACAACAGGGACTGATTTGGCATGATTGTAGAAAGGGAGATCCTGTGACACTTTTACTGTATCTTTCTGAGAACACAAAGTAATGTGACCGCTCCCCCACCCAGCTATGGCTGCCTGGTTCTGTTTTAACTTTGGGCACCTCAGTTAGCCATGAGGAGTCCATTTTGTCTGTTGACCGGGGGCATATTTTAACAGTTCCCATGTGAATTCAGAGTGGTCTTGTTTTTGTCTTGATCCATCATGGTCATAGAATGACTTGTCTGATGATGATGTACATGAAATTGTCTACGTTCAACAGGGGAACACCAAGGCCTAGTTGATAGTAGTAGGATAGCTCCTGCGTTACAGGGGCTGCCTTTTTTTTTCTTATCATCTTAATGAATCTTATTTCTGACTGGGTGGGTGATCCCTTGTGAAATCCCCAGTCCTATCTTTTCTGAATATTACTTTCAGCATCAACATCTAAATTCTGAAATTAACCAGGAGCTCATAAACCATAATTATATCATGAACATATTAAATTTCATTAATATTCAGAATGGAAGGATGCACAATGTTCATTGTAAAGACAAACAAAGTAGTAGATGGCATTCTTCTTCCAAGTTCTAGGTTTTAAATGCTTCTCTATTGTTATAAACAAAACTAAACAACAGAAATATATACATTTCATCATATTCATATGATAACAAGGCAAAATTTGTGGGAAAAATCGACTGGAGATTATGAATTGTCTTATACTCAAAGTCCATTATAAAGAATGAGAGAAGGAAAGGTGGCAAGTCAAGTACCCCTTGCAGAGAGCTCAGGAAAGTGGGGTAGGAATGGGGATGCACAGACTGGTCTTTCCAGTCTCTTCTTAACTACTGGTTACTTCCCATACAAACTCCACAGATCCCAGGGAGCCCCTGGGAACCCTGGATTAAGGATCTAGAGGACTCTAAGTCATTTGTGTCAATATCTACACATACCCTTGTCTTCTACCAGATAATCCTTGCAGTGCTATGAAGAAGTAGTATGGGTTACATTAATTTCTGTGAGGCACATACAATTCACACCTCACTTCCCCAAAGCCATTGGTACTTTTTCTTATGACAGAATGCCACCATATGTTGTATTGCGGCACTAACCACCGTTTGTGGTATCAGCAAAGCACAGCTGATGATCACAATCTAAAGCAATTATTGGAACGTAACAAATGTACGTAACATTTGGTTTTATAAGTCTAAAAATAGTTCTACATCTGAAAAGAAACTTAAGTGGTTATGAAAATAATCCACGTACTTCCAGGAAGCACTATTCATTTTTTACATTTAAGACAACATCATTCCTGGGCTCAAGCAAAATAAATAAGCTAAGGTGTGAGGTCCATAGTATTTAAACCTGGGTTAACCATCACTGCACAGTCAAACTATCTGCAGGAATCAATGTCAATCTTGAAGACAGAGCAAATGATTTAGATCAGTGAGGCTGTGACCCAGAAGACAGCTGATGTGCTATTTTTAAAAATTCTCACTGGAAATATTATCCACATGTGCAGCAATTTCTTAGAGTGACTACTTCAATAGCTGAAAAATGGACAAACCTGAAATTATCAGATTTCTCAACACTGATTCAATACTGTAAGAAAACTGTATTGTCAATTACTCAAAATATGATGCAAACATCAGTCCCCCATTATAAATTGGTTGATCTTATCTTTCTGATGAATAGATAATGAAAAAGAAGTTGTATAAAGGAAAGAAGCAAAGATTGCTGGGCTGTGACGATGCTGATGGACTAACTGTGCCCAAGAAATCCAAGAAAGGACCCTAAACACAGAGATAGACAAGGAGCAAAGATGTTTAATCCATTCCACAATTACTTTCAGGATTGGTCCTGTCTACAACTTATCTATGCTGAGATACCCAGACAGCATACACATCTACCAGACAAGAAAAATTCATGGAGGTAAAAGGTGTCTCTTTGAATACTATGGATCTCATGTCTTAGCTATTAATATTTATTTCATTTCAGAGGAAACTTTATGGAGAAACTCAGAGTATAGTGTTTTTGTTTGTTTCTTGTTTTTCTGTTTTTTAGACAGGGTTTCTCTCTGTTACCTGGGCTAGAGCGCAGTGACATCATCTTAGCTCACTGCAACCTCAAACTCCCGGGCTCAAGGGATCCTCCTGCCTCAGCCTCCTGAGTAGCTGGGACTAGGTGCACACCACCATGCCTGGCTAATTTTTCTATTTTTTTGTAGAGACAGGGTCTTGTTCTTGCTCAGGATGGCCTCGAACTCCTGGCCTAAAGCAATCTTTTCACCTAGGCCTCCTAAAGTCTTAGGATTACAGGCATGAACCACCGCGCCTGGCCAGTTTTTGTAAACGGAACACAGAACACTTGGGCTCTCAAACTTTTATGTGTGTAAGAATCACTTGGAGGGCTTGTTAAATCACTGATCACTGGGCCCTACCCCCCAGACTTTCTGATTCATTAAGTCTGGAGCAGGCATTGAGAATTTGCTTTTCTAACAAGTTCCCAGGTAATGCTGATGCTACTGGTTAGAGACCCCTCTTTGAGAACCACGAGTCTAATTCTTTCACTTTATTAGTTCCTGAGCTCTCTAAGGGCAGGTCTCTTTCCTTGCCCAGTGCTCTTCATGTGTGCTCAATAAATGGTAGGTAGTGAGTGAATGAGGAAACTGAGGCACAGAGAGACTAAATGCCATGCCCAAGTTAGATGCTTCTCTTCTTTTAGCCCTGCCAAAGGGTGAACCACTAAAGGCAGTGGCCAGAATGATCTATTTTTTCAAATGTGAAAGGTACCAAATTATAGTTTACAACTAATCAGAATTTATACGAATCTTTTAGAAAACCACTCCAAAGGCTCCATTATAAAATTTCTATTTCCTTTTTCCGACTGCTGCAGAAAAAAAAAAAAACTACTTAGTGAAATTACCTTTACAAATGTATTAATTTATTCTACCCCGAGGATATTATATTCAGTGATTTAGCAAAACTAATCTGAACTAATAACAGACACGCATTTACTGAGACTAAGCAAATTTTCCAGTAGAGAGATACTTAGCCATTTGGAACAAATGAAGGTTGAGGTATAAAGATTAAAGAATAGCTGTTATGTCCAAAAGAAGTAAGAATGTTTACAGAGAGATTAGCACAAACTAATAACTAAAGTGCAAAGTTAAGGGTGCTGACAGAAAAACTGTCACAAGGGAGTAAAAATCCACCACTACCACCAAATTCTCAACCACTGATAAATGCTCAATGGGTGTCTCTAAAGGTATTTTTTTTTTTTTTTTTGAGTCAGTGTCTCGCTCTGTCACCCCAGCTAGGATCATCATAGCTCACTGCAACCTCAAACTACTGGCTCAAGTGATTCTCCTGCCTCAGCCTCCCAAGTAGCTGGGACTACAGGCACGTGTCGCCCAGCTAATTTTTCTAATTTTTGTAGAGACGGGATCTTGCTCTTGCTCAGGATGGTCTCAAACTCCTGACCTCAAGCGATCCTCCTGCCTTGGCCTCCCAGAGTGCTAGGATTACAGGCGTGAGCCACCGCACCCAGCCTCCAGAGGATTCTTCATCACTATGTGAGAACCATACTTTTTCAGAGCCTTTGGTTCTATCCAATGGAGTCAGACAAATAGTGACTGTCCATTTACCTCCACCCTGTCAATGAAATATCCAGTGCACACTATCCCTTTAAAAATCCTAAATCTGTTCCATGGACTGGAGTTGAACTCTTGCAGCCTACTGGGTCCAATATAAATGAGAGAACAGGTAAATAGTGGGACTTTGTTAACCAAAAAAATATGCTTCGGTTAAAGGGGAAATTGCACCCCAGCTTCGGGACATTGTTCCTCTATGGGATGCAATCCCAGTGTTACCGTATCCTCCAATTTTTGAAGAGTTATCAGAATCCAGGCATCCCGATGGTTAAACACTGTGTGACATAAACAAAATATGTTTGTAAGTAGGAGAGGGCCTCTGGCATTCCATTTGGGATCTCTCCTTAGACTCTAGGAAGTCTTTTCTCTGGTCCTGTTTGCCTGGTTATCTCACGGTTTCTTTCTGGATAGGTATTAATATTCTCCTCCCTCCTTCACAAATATTCCTTTTTTTTTTTTTTCAAAATCACTCATAAGCTCAAAATTTTTCTTCCCCCAATTCCTACAGGACTGGGCAGGTAAACCATGGTTCCATCAGAAGTTGTCTTTGACCCCTTCATATGCTGAGATAGAGTCTGTTAGCGATGAATTTGTTATCCAAGGTGACCAATCCTGTGTTCACTAAGATTTTAATTCTCGCATTTGCCAGAATCCTTGGGGGAAATGTGTTGGCGTATCTTGTGGGCAAACTCTCCCTACCCTCAAGACTTTCTTACCTCCTTCCAACCGCCAGTTGAAATTCTCTATGAAGAGACATAGAGCATATCCTTCCTCACAATTATAGGAAAGATCATGATATTAATAGTTAAACTGACTAAAACTATGTAAATTTTGATTTTGCAAAACTTATTTTTGTCTGAGGCTGTGTATTTTACACAAGCCCATCAGTACAGGACACTCCTATGTAGGAGAGTTCAAATATGGCATAACTTTCCTGCCTGGCATAGGGCCTAGCACAAATGAAAATTTCAATAACTATGTATTTAATAAATTTTGGTTAAGTAAAATCTCTGATCAAACATTTTTAAGGTCTCAAAGTAGTCTATGACATGATAGACTTTTTAAGTGGCTATATTTGTCATACTAAAGGGAACTGTCAATGTGAACTTTATAAACATCAGAAAAAGGTGAACCTATCAAATGAAGTGCTTGAATGCACGTGTCCCCAAACAGCAACAATGACTTTCAGATGAATATCTCATACCTGTTTTTTACTTTCCTGTAGATGACAAAGCATTATGTATCCATGATTTACATTTTCTTAAAAACATTCAATTTCTGGAATTAACAGGACCTCTTCTTGGTAAAGAGATTTTTCAAAAACATTTATCATATGAGCTTCTCTAAAATAGTTTTTCTCAAAATAAGATCCACCTGCCAACTGTATTTAGCATCAGGTGGGGTAATTATTTAAATAATGTAGATTCCTAATCAACCACTTTCCCTGAATCCTGTCCTTGAGAGTCAGGAATCTATATTTTTAACTCTTCTAGTGATTTTCTTGCATATTGAAGTTTTAGAATTACTGTTCTAAGAACTTCTGTGGAGAGAAAGATAACCTCCAAAAATAAACAACAACTTGCATTGAACAGATGAAGTCTTCTTGTAGACAGATATGGATTTTTCAAGTATTAATGACTCCATTCTTTCTTCAAACAGGGACTTAAAACTATGAGAAACGTGAGTACTTTAAAGGTTACAAAACTAGCTTTGTAATTATTAAAATAAAATCCACAAGTAATTATAAAATGAATTAGTTATCACACTTCTCCCCTCTCCCAACACATATACAAACCTTCCCTCCGAAGATAGAACCTGTACTTCTTTCAGAGAGCCTGGTAAAATTCAGCATTACCCACTTTATGATTTGTGCTAGACTAGACTGGACAGGGGTGAGCCCAGGCTCTTATATCTAGATTTCCTTAGTTCTTAAAAAGTTCCAAAGTTGAATTGGACTCAAAAGTCTTTTGGGATCTCAGACATTTCTATTAGCCCAATAAGAAACTATCAACACCCTCGAGAAGCTAAGAATCCCATTCAGTAGCTCCAGGGCCCTGAGGACCCAGTTTGGAGTGGGGTGGGTCTCTAGAGAGGTGAACGGGTACACACAGTGGCCCAGCCCTAACAGAAGAGCCTGGCTGTGGCTTTGCTTTCTCAATACAAGGGAGCAGCAGCTGCAGAGTGCTCATCAACTTGCTGGCTGGAACTCAAAACCAGAGCTAATCATACTCTGCTTCTTCAACTGAGCATCTGCCAAGCCTAGGCACTCCCTTAAAGGACCCAGGCAGGAAGGTTGAAGCCAAGGATGATTGGGGGTAGTGCTGGCCTGGAATGTGAGTTGCCTTCCCTTTGACATCTCCACCACAATACGATTTTTATCCTAATCTTGAAATATCTGATTTTTCCTTATTCATAGTGTGATATAAGTCCTCAAAAGGACTGAGGTTGGGGCAGATGAGCCCTCCAAATCCTAAGTGAGCTTGAGCTTACAACCTACTCTACCTCCTAGGAATGAATAGGATAAAATCTTACATCTATTAAGTTATGAGGTCAATACTTAGGCTAAATCAGAAAACAAATGACAGGTTTCTTTTTTAATATTAAAAGACAGGGAATCCTTTTATACTAGTATAATCCTACTGAGCTTCTGTAGACAAATGGAAAATTAAGAGGGACTTGTATCACCAGGGGAAGCAACCTTCAGTTCAGAAACTTTCAAAGTTTCAACTGACATTTATCTTTACAGACCACTTAGTCATGCCAGTTTTCATAAGAAAATAAAATGTCATAACTCTCCCTTTCTTAAATTCCTTTCCCTATTTTGTCCTGCATGGAAAATACATTCTCATTTTTAAGTGGTAGAGGGTATTTGCTTTTAGGGAAAAAATCATTTGAAACGTACATAATCTGACATAATTTGTTTTTTAATTTTTGGGGTAAAAATAACTCTAGAAACACATGTTACAGAAACAGAGATGTGTATTTAAACATATGTGTGAGTCTATATTTTTTCTTCCAATCCCTACTTGATCCCTATAATATATATAAATCCCATTGCCATGTTTCACAGGTCAATTATGCTTGAATCTGAAAGAAACCTTAGTGTTCAATATGAACATTTTGCAAATGAGCAAAAAGAAGTCTAGAAGGTTCAAAGTGATTTCTTCAAGGCCACATGTCGCACAAGAATGAAGATGAAAGTCAAAATTCCCTGACTCCTGGCCCAACACTGTCTCCAAAGGAGCACCAAGTCTTTTTTTCCCCTTCCATATAGCTTTTTTTTTTTTTTTAAAAAAAAGCATAAAAAGAACTTTTATTGCTCCATCTGTAACATAGCCTGAGTATGGAAGACATGCCAATAGTGGAATAGAATGGTGTGTTAGAAGAAAAACTGCCTTGCTGCTGCTGCTTTTAGAGGTACCACTGCCCCCAAATCATTCAGTACTGACAGTGTTGATACTGTTTAAAACATGTATCTGTAGGAGGTTTGTAAAAAATCAATGATTTTAGGTTTTAGAGTCATTTGAAATTTCTTATAGCTCTTGGAAAATTCCATTCAATTCTGTACAAGAAGAGTTTATTGGACATTACAGCAGAGGCAGCTAGTGCCCTGCCGTGGTCCCTTGGCACTTGCTGTTTTCTTACATGAGTGACTCTCTGCCAGAGGGTTTTCTGGGGTTCAGGAGTGCACTGGCTGCATGCAGGGCTGGCCAAAGTGCCCAGGAATCAATGCCACTGGGAGTAAACTTCAAATAACCATGCAGCTACCCTGTGATAAATACCCCAGCTTCTTTGCCCTTCAGTTGGGATAACTGTCAGCCACATTCTAGGCAGCCTTCCAGAAGTGCACAGAGCCCCCGTTCTCCACAATGAGAACCTGCTCTTTAATGCACTGGTATTAGCTTCATTTCTTTTCCATTTCTCTGCTCTCTGCAGTACTTCCTGGGATTATCATCCAGATAAACTACTTGCATTCAAATTCTTGTTTTAGGGTCTGCTTCTGGAGAATCCAACAGAAGACAAGCATATATAATCTATGCAAACCACTGTTCAATAGTAGGTGACAAGGGCTAGAAAATGAAAGAGATATTGCCTTAGCCCTCAAAAGGTTGAGGCCAGGGAGGGATGATAAGACTTCTACATAGGTAGCAACATAGGTAAGACAAGAAAAGACATAATATTTGGGGAGGTTAAGGGAAATAAATAAAATAAAAACATTTTCACAAAGGAAGGATTCTCAAAATAAAAAGCAGAATTTGCCATTAAGAACTCAGTATAACATTCTTTATAGCAGGAAGGAGTCAAACAAGAAAATAGTAAAATTATACACATTAAATAACCAAAGGTTCTGATTTTCCTTGGAATTATGTGTCAGAGAATTTATTATTGCTTACACAATGCAAGCTTGAATGATCAATCCCAAGGGAAAAATTTCATACAACTAGGGCTTATTTTTTTAGTAGCAAGAGTAGGCAAATAAACCTCCAATCTGATTGGACAAGATTAATTGGCTATTTTGCATCTTGTGTTGAAAGAGTGTCAGAACTTTTTTTTTTCATTCAGTTCTGTCAAAATAGACTAATTTCTGTGGAAAGCAAACAAATTAAACAGTTAACTTCTGTGTGTGTCATCAGGTTGACAAGGCAACACTTTGAGTTTTCCCTTGAGCTAGTGGCCATGCCAAAGTCAGTCAAATGTTTGCAGGTTGCAGACACTGACTACACAGAATCCTATAAATAACCCTCCCTCAGCCCAAGATGAGTTACTGAATAAAAATGGCAGAAGAGCTCAAGTTGAATAAAACTATGTGATAAAAAACCTCAAGGGCATCCCTGAGCTGATAAAATGCTGCATTCCTCACGGTAGTTTTGGCTGGATTGTCTTGTGAGGTGATGATGGTTGAGCATATACCTTCCATGTGCTAGGCACTTAAAAACTCTATCTAGCCCTCAAAACAGCATAGTAACACAGGTATTATCACTATTATGCTTTTACAGAAGGGAAAATGGAACTCAGAGATGCTCGGTAACCTGCTGAAGGTCATCAGACCCTCAATATCATGCTGTCTTCCTTCAGGCCTGAAAATAAAGTGTAACAATATTTTGGCTTCAAAGTGTTTTGTTTTAGGAGATGCCAAAGATGAGTATGAGGAAATGTCAGCTGAGAGAAACTTATATCTTAACAATATAGATATTTATAGATATATAGATATAGATATGGAAATTCTTATTAGATGCTATAGTTTGAATGTGTCCCCTCCCAGATTCAGGTGTTGAAAGTTAATGGCCACTGTGATAGTATTAAGAGGTGAGGCCTTTAAAAGGTGATTAGGCGGTGAGGGCTTCTCCCTTACAATGCAATTGAGGCCCTTATAAAAGAGGCTTCATGCAGCATTCGGCTCTCTTGTCCTTCTGTCCCTTCTCCACGTAAGGATATGGCATTTGTCCCCTCTGGAAGGTGCAGCAAAAAGGCACCATCTTGGAAGCAGAGAATAATTTTCTGTTTTTTATAAATTACCCAGTCTCAAGTATTTGTTATAGCAGTGAAAATGGACTAAGACATTAGGTCTAATAATATGTAGTTTTAGAGAAAATGAGTCTGTAAAATGTTTTTTTCTAAGCATTCTTTTGTCTAGTATCAAAAGAAAATTTCTACATTATTTAAATTCCATGTAGTATACAAAAAAAATTAATCTTTATCCCTAGAAAAAATCTGAAGATTTTCTCAAGGAAAAGTTGCAGGATTTAATCTGAGACGTTAGGCTGGGCGCAGTGGGTCATGCCTGCAATCCTAGCACTCTGGGAGGCCAAGGCAGAAGGATTGCTTGAGCTCAGGAGTTCAAGACCAGCCTGAACAAGAGTGAAACCCCATCTCTACTAAAGATAGAAAACAAAAATAATCTGAAAAGTTAATGAGGCTGATGGTCCACAAAAAAAAAAAAAAAACAAAAAAACACTTTCGTGAATTAATCTGCACAGAGAAAGAGGAAGGAAAAATGAGGGTAAGAGAGACAAGGGATATTGGTCCTTCTACAGGTATATGGATTCAGGTCTGAGTCCTATGAAAAGAAGGCTGTAGGCAGAAACTTAAGAAACAGCACTCCATTGATGTTCAAAAGACAGCGAGACATTCAAGTTTGAGAGCAGAGTTTCTTCCCACCTCTGTGTAGAGAAAGTCCTAGCGGCTAGATATTAGCATCCCTCCTATGAGTAACACTAGCAATGGCAGGATGAGGCACCTTTACACAGTTTCTTTGCTTGAGGAAATGGATGTGCATGACTAGAGCTGAAGAAGAAAAAGATAGCTAATTCTCTGGGTAACAAGAGCCAAGAGACTGCTTCATAAGCACAGGTGGAAATCCCCGGCTTAACTAAGAAAGTCTGTGGGGCTGATGGAATCTTCTGTGAGCAGGTATGAGCCACAGACCGTGACATTTTGTTTCTTACTGATACCATGACTGTCACCTATAGTTACAGGCTGGCAAAGCCTGAGAAAACTTAGATTTTACATTGTTTTGAACCCAGTCCCTCCCCCATTGACTTAACTATCTCATTTGAATACTTCCTCATGGGATTAAATCTTTTTCTATAATTTTTATGAATGCATAGTGTTCCACTGTATGAATGGACAAGAATTTTTAAATCGATATCCTGTAGTTTAATATAGGGATTTTTTCATTATTAACAATTTTGTGATAAATTATCTCATAGCAAAATATATCACATTCATGATTATTCCTGTAAGATTGATTATTAGAAGTGTACTTTTGGAGTCAAGGGTGAATACGAAGTCTTGAACATTTTGCTACACATTGCCAAGCTGCTCTCCCTACTGATTGCTATTTTATGCTTGCTCCTCTTAAAAGTGAGCATTCCTATAAAGCCTTGTTATATAGTCTGTGAGACAGATTAGAAGGTGAGTTTTTTGGTTTTTGGTTTTTCTTAGAGTAAATGATCATAGCATGGCATTGGCTTAGAAATTATGCTTCATGTAATTTTTGAATTGAGATTCAAGAGAATTACAAAGAGCTTGGCCAGCCATACGTACTGATGACAACCTAGACTAATTCACATGCTCAGAGAAGGATGAATCCTATGAGAGAAAAATGTATCACAAAGCAAAGAATGGATTCACCTGCCCCCTATGCAAAATAATACACTACATCAGACAAGATGCTATCTTTTATAGTTGAGACATATAACATGTTTACTTCAGAGTCTGTCATTATCTTGGGATAGTTGTCTGGGCTTATGCCCCATAAGAGAAGGGGAAGAATTTGTAAAATTCCACGAGGATTAAAGTATTTGTATATCCACTTAACATTATGAAGAATGCTTGGTTTAAGGTAATATAATGCCAATTCTCAGGAAAACTGACAGGCAGCATGTTACCAAATGGAATATAGCACGGGAACAGGTGGTCTAGAAAATGACATAAAGTAGGTGGCAGATTGAGGAAAGCATTCTAAGGTGGAATCCAGGAGATGCCACTTGGGTATATATGGCTCTCACTAGGACTGTCATTTTTGGAATGACAGGTATTCAGGGTCATAAAAGAATGTTAATGGTCTCCTAGTTCAGTCACTCATGTAGCTCTAGAGTCTCCTCTTCAGCCTGCTACCACTGGGTAAACACCATGGTCTCTGCTCGAACCCTCCAGTGACAGGGAACTCTTTCTATAAGGGACGCATACTATGTAAATCATTTAATGAATAAAAACTTCAGCAAACATTTCTTATTAATTGGAACCTAAGTAAAACCTTTTATTATCTGGATGATTTGGGACTTAATTTTTGGTAGGAAGAGAGATAAATCATGAGGGTGCTGTGGTGGTCATTTAGGCTGTGAAGATACACTTGTGTCTTTGATACGCTTGTAGAATGTAGTTCCCTACTTCCACTGGGGTGGGACATGGCCACATTTTTGTTGCTTTGTCTAATGAAATGTGAGTGGAAGAGACCTACATCAATTAAATATGAAGCTTTAAAAGCCTGTGTTGTGAATCATCACGTTTGCTTCCCTTTACCAAAGTGACTGTGGAAACTTATTGAGAGGTAAGTTCCAACAGGCTGAGTCCCTGAGTAACCGTGATGAACAGAGAACTCCCACTAATACCCATGGGCCTCACAGTGTGAGAAATCGGCTTGTATTGTGTTAAGCCACTGAGATTTAGGCACAGTCTGATATCATGGCACAACCTGTTCCATGCTGACTGTTAGAGTCAGTTTTAGCAGGGATTATTTTAAAATGCCAATTTAGAAGACATAGCCTGAGTCAATCAATAAATGTGTTTGGTCCAATCTCCTGCACATCTACAGCGATGGTAGCATGCAATCACAACCCATACTCAATACTTTATCATTAAAAGTAGAAATGTAATTGTGTTCAGCATTTTGAATTTCTTAAGGCACAAAATAAGTTAATGCATTGTAGAAAATTGATCAAATCTTAGAAAATTATGTGCACCAAATTCAATTTAGTGGTTACCACTGGAGAGGCAAAGAGGAAAATGAAATCCTGTATGGAAGAGCGCATGGGAGCTTCAACTATATCAGCTGTTTTATTATTATTTTATTTTAAAGCTGAACCAAATAATGTCAAAATGTTAAGATTTTATGTAGCTGAGTTGTAAGTACTTGAGTGATTATCAAATTATTTTCTATTATGTAGAGTATGCTTGAGATCACTCAAAATACATTTGAAAAGAATATTACTTAGTAAAAATTATGAGAGTCAAAAGGGTTTTCTGATTATTGCCAGTTAACCTAAACCTCCTTGACAAAATGACCCCATTTCCCAAAGACTTCTAGATAGTTGAGATTTATGTAGATGAAAATGTAATCATATAATCAGGAGGACAGATTATAGACATGAAAGTACCCATTTCAACATTTCTGTATGTCTGAATTCTGCCCTCTGAACATAACAGAAAGGACTTCCTTACTCTGTTAGTTCTTCAGTGGAGAAAGTTGACTTCTTCAGTGTGACTCTGAGACCAATTATTATGCCTACATATATGCAGTAGATGAAACATAAGATTTACATGTTAAATTAAAATCCCAACTTTAACATCTATTGGCTGTGTAGCCTTAAGCAACTCAATTAACTTCTCTGTGCCTCAGTTTTTTCATTTTAAATTTAAAAAGTGAAGACAAATTTCTATTGCTTGGGGGCCATATTATCTTACTGATGTTTTCAGTATCTCCGTTTTATAACAGAATAGTATATAAATGCCAAATACCATGTATTTAATGATGTAATGCCATTATTTGCGGATTTTAAAAATCTGAAATCTGAATAACTTATATCTTGAGATGTATACAGAGAGTTATTTATTTCATTAAAATACTGACATGAGCAAAGGTGCTCTCATTCTGAGTTCAACCCTTCCCCATTTAAAATCCTTCCATGGTATTTTATAGTTATTATCATTAACATTTTATAGACTACTAATGAGTTTGCATATCTTTTCTTATACTTATTAGAGATTTATATTTTCCCTTAGAGTCAGATTGGGTCTTCATTTATTTATTTATTTTTTTTTAGAGACAGGGTCTCTATTTGCCCAGGCTAGAGTACAGTGGTGTGATCATAGCTCACTGTAACCTCACACTCCTGGACTTAAATGATCCTTCCACCTCAGCCTCCTGAGTAGCTGGGACTACAACTGCCGGTGCGTGCTACCATGCCCAGCTAATTTTTAAATTTTTTTTTTTTTTTTTTAGAAATAGGGTCTTGCTATATTGCCCAGGCTAGTCTCAGACTCCTGGCCTCAAGCAATCCTCCTGCCTTGGCCTCCCATAATGCTGGGATTACAAGTCTAAGCCATTGCATCTGGCTGATCTTTATTCTCTTTGAAAGGGTATATTGAGGAGAAGAAGGAAAATAGGCAAAGAGTTGGTAGGGGGAAGATAGATGGGTGATAGGAGGATTCTAGGCCAATTCTCAGTTCTTTCTTCAAAGTCTAATCACCTGATTTCCCTCAGAGCCATATTTCCTCCCCTCCTGATTTCTTGTCCTCCAGGGCCAGATCCACTTACTTAGTCATAATTTCTCTTCCTTTTGTGGTAACTTGGTTTATCTGGGACCTTGGATCCTAAAATATCCAAATTGGAGAGAGTCTCAATGCTAAAGAACAGAGGACCCCTCACTCAGTTGGAAGAGTGTCTGAAGAAAGGATAAAGGGTGATGAAACCATATCTCATTTTAAAAATTAACCCTGGTATTTCGATACCTTGAAAAATATATACCTGAATATCAGTATTGTCCTTTTGTTCCAATATTGCAAACACTAGTCAAATGATGTTTAAATGAGAAAGTGCGTTCAAAAGTACTTTATATTTGTATTTGTCATTGCAATTTAAAAGACTCACAAACTTTTCATTCGTTTATTTGAAACCTTATCCAGTAACACCTCAATACATATTCTAAAAACATTCAAGCCCAGCAATGTCACATATCTGGGGATTGAACTGCCCAGTCCCTCTCTTGGTGGCTAGTGTTCTAGTGTGTGGCGGTGCAGGGAGGTAGAGGGTGTTATTTTTAATTATTTTCATATTAACATTCATTAAGCACTACCTGGCAAGAACTTTCAGGTACATTATCTCATTTATTTCTCAAAAGTTCCCATAAAGAAGTTACTTTTATTTCATTTTACAGATGAAGTAAACAGAGGTTCAAAGAACTTCCCCAAGTTCATACCAGCAATAAATGGCAGAGCCAGGACTCAAACCCAGTGCTTTTGATATCAGCTGTTTTCTGTTTCCACTCCATTATATATGGATAAAATTTGGATACTTTCTGTTTAACAAGAGCCAGCAGAGTTTAAAAAAAAAAAACAACAACTTTTTTCTCCTTTAAAGTTCTCAATTTGACTTAAATGTAAAAATCTAAGAATTGCAATCTAAGTCTCAGAAACAAGGCAGTCGATGCTGCTAAATCAAAGCCCCTGCAAATAAATAGCAAAGAGCAAGACCAAGAGACCTGCCTCCAAAAGCTGAGGCACACAAAACAAAGGAAGCACTGAAATGGCGGTATCCAAAAGTAATAATGTGGAATCCCTTAACTTCTGGCTCCAGAGAAAGACATTCAGAATCATCAAGTTCTTGATGAACTTCATGATATTATTTATCTTCAGGCTGCAATTTATAACAATCACCTGGTAGGTTCGAGCAGAGAAAAATGAGTTGTCAAAAATAGGCAATAAAAATTGCAAGTACAAGCAACCGTCGAAATGATAAAACTGTCACATCTGTACACATCGAACAACAATTGCATTCATTACGTCCAAATTCCTGGTACTTAATATTGTCTGCCAAGGAAGCTAAGCACAAATATATTTAAAAGAGACTTGACTGAGTTATTCATGATTTCACAGAGAATGCAGTGAAATTGCCTTGAGAGGAATCCCCTGGTATCTGGGAAGATTTGTCAAAAAGGACATCCCAGTCTTAAGCATTTTGGAAAAATACATCTGGTATCGGTCATGGAGAGACATGAGAGATCTCGAACAGTTCTCATTCTTATTTTTGAGATGTTCAATCGCCAAGTTGAGTGTGTTTTCCATCAGAGAAATCTTTACAAAAAATCCACAAGCATGAGAGGTGTTACTAAATGACAGTGGGAACAAAAACAAAAAAAGAGAAAAAGGAAGAAAACAGGAAGAGAGGGAGAGTCTCAGAAATAGAGAGAATGGGAGAGGAGGAGGCAGGGAAGGTGGAGGGAGGGAAAAAGGAAAAAGGACTAAGAATGAAAAATGCAGAGGATTGATTTTTATCACTATTTTTATTTTTTAGCTATCTTAAGTACCTTTATCCTAACAAAAAATATTATTGAATTCAAGGAGAAAAAGTGAGGATGAGAAAGTAGATGTCCTCATAATCATTTAAAGTTTGTTAATTTTCTTCTTTTCCTATCCCCCTTTGACTTATCTAGCTTTTGTCTCGTTCAGCGTTTGCCGTTTTCCACTTGCTCTAGTAGTGAAGAGCAGTGAAGAGCTAAAAGCTGTTGGTCAGAAACACCTTAAAATGTTGTCGACCACCTTAAAATGTTAGTGATTCTGTATTTCCTGCTGATTAGTGATAGAAAAGTTTATATTCTGGCCCTTAAAATCATTACCCTCTTGTCAAGGGCTCTTAGTTTAAGAGGCTCTGGCCAGGACAACAGTACCTTTAAAGGTCAGCTGACATTCGATGTACAAAAGAGACATTTTTCTGAATGTCCAACACTTGAGGAGTTAGTTTCTGGAACCACCTGCCTTGTCCATTACATATCATACTTCCCAATTCCTTCTGCTCTCCTCCCACTGTTACTCTCCCCCCTTTCAGCCCATTACCTCTTACATGTGCTCTCCTAATCTACCAACTGTTCTCCCTCCAGTAACATTTTAACTTTTCATTTAGGTCTGTTACCTTCAAGGATTGAGGGTGGGGAGGGACAATGCTGCTCCTGACTTGTGACCACCATGAGGCCATATTTTATGCTGCATGCCGCTTTGTCAGACACCTTCTCTACCACTGTTTCAGCCTTCCAGGTGGGTCCCTACTTCGTCAGCAACTCTGAATTGTGGAGGCTGGTTGGCATCTATTCTCCTCACCAACTACCGCTAACAAACGAAACATCTCCCAGTCAAAACTCTGCACTTGTACAATTAAAATCAGCAAGGAAATGCACATCAGTGCTTCACTATGGGCATCACGTGTCTCTCATTCCCACCCCGTATCTGTCACGCGCATTTCAAGCAGGGCCCAACAAACCTGGCTCTATGAAGAACTTAGTGAGATTCAAGTTACAGAATAGTTACTATGCAAAGTATTCAGAAAAGGGCAAAACACATAATGCCTTGGGAAATAATACAGTTATTGAAGAAGTGTTTGTGGACTGAATGAATGCATTTCTGAAACAAAAATGGCATGACAGCATCCCACTGCAAACATCTACAATGTTTAACCTGCCTTCCTCTCTATCTCCCTCCCTTCCTTCCAATTCACAGGTAAGCTGAAACAAAAAGGGTACCAAACATAAGAGTGATTACTGAATAAACTGATGCCACAGTGGGCCTAGGCAGGGGTAGAGAAAGGGGTACATGTCAATTTCAGTAACACGGTTTGGGCTTTAAAGTTCCCAGGGATAGGGCATAAGGACTTGAGTCAGAACTGAGATTCCTGTGGGAAAGCTAGGATTCCTGAAGGCTTGCTTTTCACTTCAGAGAAAGAATATTCTATATAAATCCACCTGCTGGCACAGGAAGACTACAAGGAAGATGAACTTTGACTAAGTATACTTTTGAGACTGAAAGTTGGGGTTCTGAATATAGAAGCTAAGCCCAAGGGAAATATTCATGAAAACCCCCTCCAAAGTGATACTCTCAAAACTTAAGGCCCACACACGAATCTTAAAGAAGCAGAAAGTTCTGCTAAAACTGAGCTTAAAAAAATACAAAAATAAATAAGGAAACAATACACCATGAGCTAGACACAGCAGACACAACAAACAGGGGGATCAGAGTGCCAATAATTTCAGATAATAGAACAATCTGAAAGAATATAAATACATTTAGTGTAATTAAAGATAAAAGAAATAAAACCGTAAGCACAGGAAATGACACTGTAAAAATAGGCAGATATTCAAAAACACACATAGAACTTCTGGAAATTAAAACAATAAGATGGATTATGAGCCATAGAGTATAGAAAGAATGAGACAGTACAACATATATCAAATAGATGTTGCCAAAAAAAGAGAAAAGAGAGAATATTTGGAGGGGTGATCGTGGCTGAGAGTTTTACATAATTAGTGACAAACATGACTTTTGATATTAAAGATGCAAAACAAGTCCTAGCCTGTATAAATTCACACTTAGACATTTTACAGTGAAACTGCAGGGCACCAAAGAAGAAAAAATTTAAAAGCAACTGGAGAGAAAAAGTGAATCACCTATTAAGAGCAGTACTAAAAGAGAAGAGTTTTCACAGCAATGATAAAGGTCACGAAGAATGAAATGTAATAAACAGGTAATAATAATAAAAGTTCTGAGGATGGAAAATAATCCCTTCAATCTAGAATTCAGTGCTAAGCTAGATCATCATTCCAGGTTAATTTCAACATAAAGACAATTTTAAATAAATAGTTTAAATGTTTACAACATACTGGACCTTTGCTGAAAGAACTGCTAAAGGATAGACTTCATGAGGAAATTAAAGGAGGAGAGGGATAAAAGAAGCAATAGTAAACAAAGAAACTTATGTAAATGTGGGACAACTTCAAAGAAGCCTTGACTGGAAAAAATAGTGAAAAATTTAAGGAAGATATAAAAATTAAGAATGATACATTCTCAAAGTTGCCTAAGAACAGCCATTAATTGTTTAAGAGAATCATAGAGCTATTGATTAACCTCAGTTTGTGTTGAGTCAAGTATACATAATTAAAATTTAATAATTTTTAGAAGAATAGAAATATCTATAATTTACAACCAAGAAAGGAAGGAAATGGAGGATTAAAACAAATTAATCTAATCTGGAAAGCAGAGAATAGAAAAAAAAGTGCACACACATTTATTATTTAATGGCAAAATGCCTGAAATATTTCCTTTAAAGTCAGCAACAAAGCAAAAATGTTCTCTACCACTGCATTTATCTGATGTTACACAGGAGGGCTTAACCAAAGCAATAAGGCAAGAAAAAAAATTAAAGGCATAACAATTAGAAGAGAAGAAACAAATCTGTTACTACTTGCAAATGGTACAATTGTCTGAAAAAAATCTAAAGAATATACAAAACATTCATAAAACTAATAGAGTTTTAAAAAAATTCTTTAAAAAACCTGATGTACGGGTATCAAGGCTGTTTATATAATGCAGCAACAAACAATTAGAAAATGTAATATCCCCTAGCAATTCTACTGCTGGATGTTAATCCAAGGGAGCTCTGGCATGCAGGCACACAGAGACAGAAATAAGGATATTTTCTGCAAAATATTTGTAAAAGAAAAATATTAAGCAAACAAACAAAATACTCAAACTGTAGGTATATCTGCACAACAGGATAAATTGCAAACAACTAAAATGAACAAAACTGCCAATATGAATAAGTCTCAGAAACATAATGTTGAATGAAAAGGCAAATTGTAAAAGGAAGATTCATCAGGGTATCATTCATGTACAATTTCCCTAAATATTTATGAATATATACATATGTAGGAAAAATACAAAAACATACATGGGAATCATATAGGAGAAAGAAGCCTCTAACATCACATATACAGTAGTTCTGGGTTCAGGAAAGTAGGATTGTAGCCATATCTGTAACATTTTATTTTCCTTGAAAAAAAATATTTGAAACAAATATGGCAAAGTTTTAATTTTTTTATTTCAGCATATTATGGGGGTACAAATGTTTATGTTATGTATATTGCCCTTGCCCCACCCGAGTTAGAGCTTCAAGCATGTCCATCCCCCAGACGGTGCGCACCGCACCCATTAGGTGTGTATTTAAGATTGGTCTTGATAGTGAGTTCAGGGATGTCTGTTATATTGTTTTCTGTGCTTGAATTTTTTATAAATAAAAACCAACAGTGAAAAGATATTCATTGATTAAATTGACATTTTAACCAAGTTATTTTTGGCCAAGTTTTCTGATACCCCTGTTGCAGTGCCTGGAATAATGGAGGAAAAGAATAAGTGTCTGATGAATGAAATACACGAGAATCACCTCCTCCCCTGTTGGTTTCTATTGTGTTCTACTTCATGTCCTCTTTTTCTTTTGCCTGCCTATTTCTGAGAGAAGTCACTGATGTATCTTAAACTTCCATGCAATGTAAGAATGACAATACAGCAAGAAAAAGAATAAGACATCTTTCCTTTCCCAGATTTTCAGCCTTCTATTTATGTTTGTGTCAGGATAAGCTACAGAAGGACTGATTTATCTCTCTTGTTGCTGTTCCACCAGACAAGCTCATCATTCACACATTAGAGAGGTGAAAATCTTCAGAGACTACAGCTTCCAGCAATAAATTAAACCTCTTACTTTGAGGATTGGTTCCTGTTTGATTTTTAAGAAAATTTAAAATAAAATTGCTGCTGGGAGGATAAAGATCATGACAGATGATTTATTCCCCCAGCTTACTTTAAAAACTTATTTTTCTTATAACAAAAGAGAAAGAAAGTATTGAAAAAGGTAGTGCTACTACACCTTCTACCCTTTCCACATGAGCAGCAGGAAAAATGACTCCTTTTCCTTCAACATAATTTCAATAAGAATAGTAACTAGAACCCACGATATAAATAATGTATAGTTATTGTCTGAATGGAGCTATCTTTGGCATTAGCAAATTAAAAGCAGAATATTAAGAATATGTGTTTGTTATTGAGAGATGAACTCTTTTTTAACCCTTTTAGAGATTTAGCTTAGATTGAGCCCATATGTGCCTTGACTTATATTAACATCTCTGGCCCAGCCTTCTCTCTCATCTCTACTTGATTCTGCAATACAAACAGGTTCACAAATACCACCAGAAAATAAATCATCAAGTAATATGTGCTCATCTAAACTATCATGCAATGTGTCTCTAAGGTGAAATTCAAGGACCAGCCAAACACATATATCTGACCAAAAATCAGAATGCTCAAAATTAGCTGACTATATAGACAGGTAAAGTTATTTCAAGAAGGAGATGATAAAAGTACTTATCTAAATGATTCACAGGCTGTATATAAACAACACATGTATTAAAAGTACATTTTTACTAATATAAGTAGTGGTTTAACCCTAGTGTCTGTTTTTACATGGGTGATAAAATGGATCAGCATGCATGTTTCTCCCACACTCAAGCAGAAAGATGCCACAACATAGAATATGCTACAGTTGATCCTTGGGATGTGGAGACTGTCCAGGCAATTACCCAGACAGGAAGCTCAGACCACTTACTTTTCAGTTCTTTACATTGTCATATTTTAAAGCTCATCTTTAGGATGAAAAACAATCCATTAGATGCCTTATCTCCTTGAGAAAGCGGAAACTATAATACCTCTGGCAAATCAACATCTTAATTTGAGATAACCTGGGAGTAGCTTTTTTGCATCATATAACATGATTCCAAATTTCCTAAAATGTCCATGTCTTTGTCTCCTCTATAGCAAACAGAGAGAGGGAGATACAGTGCAGAAAGGGTCCAGAAGGTTTATCCAAAAAGACGCTGGAAACTATTTTGTGGCACAAAGTTGGAGCTATGCAACAAAATAATTCGTGACCAAAAGAAATCACATATTACACAAGCTCCCAATATCTCGTTAAAAAAAATGCCCAGTGTAGATGGTCAACTCTAAGATTATTTTCCTTTATCTGGGCTCCAAGGCCAAAGACCATGAACTAACATCATCTGTAAAACACCTGGTTTATTGAATTTCTGGAACAGGATATTGATTTTTAAAAAACAATTGAATTGAAATGCTGCATTCTCTTTCATAGTTAATACATTCACGTCACCATTGAAAATAAAAGAAATATAATAAAACACAATTTTTGTACCCCAAAGATGAAGTTTGGAACCCTTCTTACTCTATGGCATTCTATTTAAGAAACATTTTGCATCATTTATTAATTCTTCACCAATATTTGTGCTATCAAAATTTAAGCATCTATCATGAGATTAAATAATTTTATAAAACAATCGAAGTTCTCAGCATAAAAACAGCTACTATTATTTTACTTTGTCCATAAAAGTTTAAAAAAAATACACATACCTCAACAAATATAAAACACGGGATGATGGAATGACTTCGTTGAGTGTTGTTTCCTACAGCCATTTCTCACACCATGAAGCAAGACTGCACCGTCTAAAACTGTCCAGGCTGAAACAGAAATAGGTTGCATGGTGTAAGAACCACATATTGAGAAGCCCCTTAGGTACTTACATAGAAATATTAGCTGCCCTCTAGATAAGCAGGCTGTGTACAAACAATGCAAAATAGTGATCTACAACCCACACAAGTCAGACTAATAATCATTCCAATGAAAAGCAAACTATATATACTAGCCATGAATATATACTAGCCATGAATAGTCTTAGTGTCAAAATAGCCAGGTAGGGAGCTCCTTGTGCACAGAGCTGTAGTGAGTAGAATTCCAATTGCCTGGTGCTACACAGTCCCTAGTAGACTGCCCTCATGCCATGAAACACAATTTCTGGTATAAAACATTTGTTACTGCCCATCCCGCATGGATCTCCCCTATTTGTGCCTAATCCTCCCAGTTTGCAAACCTAGGGGCTTATCTGCTTGTGCCCTTGCCTGTCCCTTTGGAGCTGACGTTTAGTATCAAGGCACTAAACCCTGGCACATCCTTCCCTGATCTTTATTTGCCCTTGCTCCCTTGACTAAACAGCCATGAACTACTTTGGGTTAATACATCACTGATCTGTTTCACTGGGTTCCCTCAGCGCAGTGTATGTGACCCAAACACAAAACACTGAAGCGATAATACACTCACCTAATTTACAAGAATGGAGCACTGAGCAACAGCAAGTTATCGTTAATATTTTATTAGAACATCTCTGTCCTGCTTTGAACTGAAAATATTCTTGTATTAGGAGATCGGTTAATTTTGGTTCTTCTTAATAAAAGCAATGAAATGAAGATTTTAGGCTTTTATGAAACTTTCAAACCATATAATTTTTTCCCACTACATCTTTTATTCTCTATCCAAAGAAATACTGATCTTCATAGGTATTATTTTTCATTTGTTCTATTTCTCTGTCATCCCTACCAACAATTCTCATGGATTTGGATTATGGCATGAAAGGTGACACAGGGATTACTAGTCTATTTAAATGGCCAATTGTACTTTTGTTAAAGGTCATAAATTAATGTTAATGTCATTAATTTATTTCTATTTTTACTAAGTCTCTCCTTACCCTTTTCCAGAATGAAACTTTAAAATACATTTCCTTCTCTTTTTGAGACACCAACTTCTCACTTGTCAATTAAAACTTTCTCTGATCAAATTTAATCTTATGTGCTTTATAAGTCCATACCAATCATGTTATTTAAATCATTGAAGTTTTAGGTAAGTTAATGTTTTCAATTAAAATTGGATATTATATGTTATAATACTCATAATACATCTGTCACTTCGGCATTCTATTTTAAGATTTAGGAAGAATATTTTCTATAATAAGAAAGGAATCTATATGTAGAACATACAATGAATTAATTTGACAATCATGTTTTGTTTTCATTTTGCACTTAACCCAAACATCTCAGAAGACTGAAAAACAAATATATGCACAAGTATAACAATGTGTTATAGGTACTAACATAAAAATAAGTAAGAAGGATAACAGTGGCACCAAAAAAAAAAAAGATCAATTTTAACTCTTGGGGTCAGAGATGTCTTATCCGTTAGATGCAGTGCCTAGGGACCACAATATTTTCTAGGGGCCTAAGAAAATGTTTTAATTTCTTTTTTGATTAAAATAGAGTAGTTGCTCCCGTATCATAACAGGGAGAGAAACATTTCAGCTAAAAGGACCAGCAATAGCAAAGGTTCCAAAGATATGAATCAGCCTAACGTGTTTGTGAAACTCTAAAAATAATACCAGGTCAAATGTATGAAGTTCAAGAATGAGCTAGAGATGCTATCAAAATTTGTTTTCATACATGTAGCTCACAAACTCTCACGATCAGAATACCTCAAGGATAAGAAATACAGGATTGGTTATTTCCACATCAGATAAGAACATAAAAGGAAAAAAAGATCAATATTGATGGACACTGCTGTTTCTTGCCAATTAACTCAGGTAAAGCTCTTCATTTCTAGGTAGGTAAGTATATTATGAATCAGACTTCACTGGGATATGAATCCCAGTGAAAGAATCAATGCCATCTCATGTGTTCTCGCTGAATTTTCTACAAAATCTCCTCTTATGAGAAGTATAATAATTCATATTAGGACAAGTAAAAAATAATTATTACTGATTACAAAGTATCCGTGTTAGTGATACTGAAAACGGATGGTGATGGAGCATGGTGACAGCAGGTTGGGGATAAACCTCTTTCATTTCTAAACTACGCAAAGTTGGGTCCAGCCCATCAGTGAAGGAAGTTGCAAAGGACAACAACGCCCTTGAAAAGGGTCTCCAGGACTGTCTGGGGCCTTTCTGCCTGGCCTTGATGTGAGTTAAAATGCCAGTTGTCAAAGTCACCACCGGTGGTCAATCCCAGCAGCCCAGCATCTATGATTTTAAGGAAGCTCAAGCTTGTTCTCTCTATAGATAGAGTATATGTTGAGTTAATTTTTCTAAAAACACCATGGTGGTTCCCTTCAAAGTTAGGATGACTTGAATTTAAAAATCTAAAGATCAACTAGGCAGCAACAAGACCCCCCAAAATTGTATCCTTCTGAGTAAGCCCAAGAATTCCGTACTTTAGCCTGCATTGATTTCAGGGTATTTCTCCACTCTGTTGCTGTTGAACTTGCAGGCCACATGGTTCTTTGTTGGGAGAGGCTATCCTGAGCATCGCTGGAAGTTTAGCACTATCCCTGGCCTCTACCCACAGGATTCCAATAGTAGCAATCCTCCCCCTACGACCTGAGTGTGACAACTAAACGTGTCTCCAAACTTTGCCAAATGTCCCCTTCAAGGAGGGAAAGGAGGGCATGGGGACCAACCCTGATGGAGAACCACTAATTTAGGAGGATTGAGAGCAGAACCCCTAGGACATGAGAATTTCTGAGTTTGTGAAAAATCTGTTTCACTTGGGATAAAGGCTACAGTTTTGGCCAAGGGAACAAACCTATTCCTGCCTACTATCTAATCTAGAAATCTAGAAGGGAAATCTAGAAATTGTCAAGGGGTCTTATTGGCATTTTGGGAAACAGAGGGCTTCCCAAACCCAGACACCATGGCTGGGGTGATAGTAAAGCTACTATAACTGGTAATTACTAACACTCTGAAATCCAGAAGAAAGCAGGGCTATTCTATCCATTAGGTACTGTAGGCCCAATTTCTAGGCCCTGTGAGCTATTTAAGAGCCCATGAAAATACATAAGACATTTTTTAAAAGGCACCAAAAATATGCAAAGCCAAATGAATAAATATGTAAGAATATGCCTAAAAAGGTAAAACTCTGACAACTTCATTAACTATTAAACTTAGTGTTCACAACAATTTAATTAATTTGAAAATGATTTATAGGTGAGATACTTTTTTTTTTTATTTCAGGGTATTATAAGGGTACACACATTTTGGTTACACTTTATGTCTTTGCCTCACCCAAGCAAGACTTAAAGGCATGCTCTTCCCCCCTACAACGCACCCCACGTCCTTCTGAAAATTCCTTTGTAGAGAAACTTTGGATAATTGTAAATTAAATTAGTGATTCAGAAAAATAATTTCAAAAGAATAGTTAAAATGTTTTCATTTTACTTTGCCACAAAATAAAAATTTATGGTTGGATATAGGTTACTCTTTATGGGTTTGTTATCATAGGGATCAGAGCCTTAAAAAGTGAGCATTGGAAACAATCTTAAGAGCCTTAAAATAGCCCTAGAGGGATTTTGCTTCCAGCCAAGATAAAATAACCAGGACTGGATTTCACACCTGAAACAACTAAGAAATACAGACAAAAGTAAATGAGACAATGGTATTCAAGCCACTGGACATGAGGCAATGAAGCGCAATGATCTCAGAAAGAATAAACAGAGGTGAACCCTGGGATTGTCCTAGATTCTGCTTGGAGAGAGTCTCTGGGACACAGCACTGATAAGGGAACTCAGACAAATGGCCAGTGGTCTCCCTGAGTTGGGTAGATAGAGCTGGGACTATGGGAAGGCCAAAGCAACTAGAATTTATAAGGCAGGATTCCAGAGAGGAGAACACTGCACAGAGAGTACTCAGGAGTTTTGAGATGGTCCTCAGAGTCTTCAGCAGAGTACTGATGAGCATATGCATGGGTGGAATCTACCAAGGGCCCAGAGAGAAACCATCCAAGAGGATGAGAGCATGTCATCATCAGGGCTCACACAGGGCCAAGAATACTTTCTCGTCCCACCAACCAAAGTAGAAAACCTAAGTGACCAGGTATCAAGTAGGGTACTTAAGTTTTGCTTGAATAATAACTTTAGCATGAAAACATTTCTCATTCCGAGACCACAAGTGATACTAAAAAGTATTCCTTGTAGCACTTTTTTTCCCCTTTAGTTTGTCTGTTATAGAATACTGAATATTTATTAAGATCCCTTTTATTTTTTGGAAAACTTCTTAAGATATTAGTTCTAGTCTTTGAGTCACTGATTGGTGTGCTTTTCCCCTGCTTGGGGGCACACCTTGGAAGAAAGTATGTGTGACAGTACAATCCATGGACCGGGTCATGTCAAAGGCATCTCTGACATGAGTTTTCTAGTATTTTACATGGTGAAACTTCCCAGAAGTTCTTCAAAATTAGGCTGGTTTTAAGATTAAAATGAGATTATGGCTAGAATTAAAAAGGAAAAAACTAGAGCTTGTTTCTATATGATTCCAAATCTTAACTGGAATTGAGGGAAGTTGGAGAAGAAAAGGGAAAATTAAAAGGTAAGAAAAAATGCATTGCGAGAGTTACATGTCATCATATCCCCAGCACTCAGGATGAGTCATAATCCCCAAAGGCAGCTCATCCTTAACACATATTACATAGGCATCAACTTTCTCGGTGGTGCTGAGCTACTACTCTGTATCCCGGATCATTTCTATTCAGTACATTATCTCTGGCCAAAATCACAGTTTGCATTTAATTCCCCAATGCTAGAAAAACTTAACTACTTTTTAAAGCAATAAAGACATTAAAGGAACAAATCGAATGAGGTTGTGAATGAGTGCAAAATCAATTTCATCAATAGATGGTGTGGGATTTAGGTATACACTACTTGGGTTTTCAAGAGAAATACTTTGTGCACTTTGAGAGATGTGTTTCAAAGCTGGTAAAGGATGACAATGAGAAGGCCCACACACAATAAGAGGATGGCACCGGCATCCCTGTTTTCTCCAGTCCTCCCCTCCAGTTCCTCCTAGCTAGATCCACCATCCCGCCCTTGAGCTAACCTCGGCTAAGGCAGTGAGATACAAAGAAGACCCACAATCCAGGGAAACCTAGAACTGAGTCAACCTTTTGCAAACTGCTTAGATTCAGAGGGTCTGTGAGCATACCTGGGCCCCCACATTGTTCTTGAGTGGCTTTTGAGACCCACAGATAATTCCAGGTTCCTTCAGGGCTCCCAAAGTACATTGTCCTCATCCATAAGATCGGTCCTTTGGCTTTGTTCCTATTGCTTAAATCTGATGAATCACTCTCACAGTACTTCAGTCTCTCTCCAAGCCTAGATCTCCACCTGGACCTCAAGTAAGTGACCAGGACTCAGCTGCTCTATTTATCTAAATGAATCCTTTGAATTTACGAGTATGGCTGGTTCACACTTCAGTCCTATGCCCAAATAGGACTATTCAGTACATGATCTCTGGCCAAAATCACAGTTTGCATTTAATTCCCCAATGCTAGAACACTGTTAAAATGGACAGTCTGTAAGACAGCTAATGCCTGTTGCCAGTGGAGTTTTATTTGGCATCTAGGGTTCCTACTGCTGGGCCCCTTACAAATGAGTGGGCCTCCCAAGGCAGAAGGTTGCCTGGTTCATATCTGGGCTTGCTATAACTCTTTGACTCTGTCAATCCTCTCCAGTCCCATTTTGCAACACTCCCCACCCCATGCCCACCACCAGCCTTTCTACACTCCATCCAGTCAGTGTCTGCAATATGCCAAGCTCTTTCTTACCTCTGGGACTTCTCACAAATCATTCCCACTGCCTAGAGCACTCTTCCCTCCTGCATATTTGCCTAAGAAATGTCTGCCTATCCTTCAGATCTGCAATAACATGCCACTTCAATGGGAAAGTTCTGTTGCCCTCCCAGACCAGTTCAGTTCTCTATTACACACTTTCATGTACTCCTTCACAGTATTTATTGTGTAATTGCTTCACATCTTTTCCTTTCTGGACAGTTTTGCTCCCTGAGGCCAGGACCATGTTTGTCTTGCCAAGCACTGTACAGTGCTTGGCACCTTATACAGTGCTTGGCACATAGTAGGTACACAGTAAATGTTGACATAAACAATGTGACTCAGCTACTCAGCTCCATCTTTGATTCCATATTTGCTCTGGGTCAGTTTCTTAGCTCCTGACTCAATCTTAGGTCTTGGGCCAATCCTGTCTAGGTTTTGCCTGAACTCAACAATATGACCTTAATCTAGGGCCTGAGTCAATCCTTTCTGCCTGCTCCAGTGAGCTAAGACTAGCATGCCTTGAACTCAAAGAACAACAAAAAATAAAGTGTTTGGAAGTCTTAGAAATTACAAGGTAAAGCAGAACACATTTCAAAATGTAAAATTGAAAAGAGGGACTATTCCACTGAATTCTACCTCTGGGCCTTTCTGATTCTTTAAGAAAACACTCCAGATTACTTCTTTAAAAGGTGTATTTTTTCATTAAAAAAAAAATTGAGTCCATCTAAAAGTAAGCCATCTCTGTCAGAAACCAGTCTTTTCAAAATAACAATAAGCACAAGGATGATGCCAACCACAAAACTCAGTGGGTGACCGGAAGCAGCAAAGAAGCAAGCAGAGAGCATGATGATGTCAAAATGATGGATGGGAAGGGGGCATCCTGGATCATCTTGTGATCCACCACCAGGAAAACTGCTAAACAGGAAACCACAATCCCCAGACAAGTAGGGCAGTGCTCCAATTTCTTTTTTAAACTGTTGCTACTGTTTACTTCTAGTTTTCCACTAGGAAAAAACTAGCTTCAAAAAGTAGAAAGGCACAAAGAGATTTTCTTAATTATAAAATAGTGAGTTAATGTTTCCTTCAATAAAATCAAAGGCAGGAAGGAAATGAGGTTTTGATGCTCAGTTTAAACTGAAACCTTAAAGCACTGAAGCAAGAACCAGAGGTGAGAGAGAGACAGACAGACAGACAGACAGAGAGAGAGAGAGAGAGAGAGAGAGAGAGAGAGAGACACACACACACCCCAGAAGGGCCGAGACACTGGGGAAGTTCCAGGGAAAGTTGTGCTCAGCTTACAGTTTGGGGCAAAAATAGGCAGAGAATATGTTGTAATTGCTCTCAACAGAAAAGTAATGAATATGATTCTTAAATATACTGAAGTATTTGTATTCTCTTACATCCTGCCATGGTTATAAAATTCCAAATATAAAAAAGTAATTTCAATTATAAACAAAATTATAATTAAACCCCTATCATGTTGTCATCATGATCCATGTTGGACTATATTAAAGGTAAAAAATTATTTTATTGTTGTCTCAGACCCTTCCACTGAAAAAAGTCCATTGATAAAGTTTAGGATGAACTTGGACTATGTTAAAGTCTATTCTAAAATGCGCCACGTTTTAGAAAGGCTCTGGTATTCTTAGAGTCATAATGTCTTTTATTAAACTATTTTGGAGACAGGCATTGAGAAGAAGGTTCCTTTTTATTTATTCACCCATGAATCCAATGAGGCTTTACTAAGTATCTACCAGGTGCAAGGCCCTTTTTAAGGCTTCCGGTGATGCAAATATAAGTCAAGCAGTCATTGACAGCCAGTAGTTTACGTCCTAGCAAGAGAGCAAATGCAGATTGAAACGCAGAATCTATTAAAACATGTAGACATGTACAGCCTTTGATGTAAATTATGTAGACAATGATAATCCATTGGAAGTAGAAATTATTTCCATGGTTGATACTTGAGCTGGGCCTATGAGGACAGGTAAGTTACAAAGAGGCCCAGCAAGAGGGGAAAGAATTTCTATGCATAAGGAACGGAATGAGCAAAGCATGGAGCAGAGCATCTCATTAATCTATGGTATGGGATTATGGCTAGGTGAGCTTGGCCAGCACATAGGAGACAAGAAGGAAAACAGCACTGGGCATAGCTAGAGTGGAGCTAGGGGCCAGGCTGTTGCAGGCAAGCTAAGGACTTTAGAGTCCCTTCATTAACTTGGGCTAAGGGAATGCAAGAGGGATGGCAGGGGGTGACCAGTGGAGTTAGGGTGACTTATTAGGGGCCACTACCATCTAAGGTGAGAAATAATTAGAACCACTCCAGACCCGACTTCAATCTAGTTTTTGTATTTTTGAGATGAGCAGGGAAGAGAGGTTGGTAGAAGCTACTGTTTGAAGCTGGGGCTCTTTGCAGAGGCTTAGAAGGGGCATTTGTTATGTTATTAAGGTCAGAGGGACCAAAGTGCCCTTTCAGAACTCCTGTCATTGGTTTTTCTCCATTGCCCTTTGACTTCTCTTCTGGTTCTCATCTCCACGGCCACAGTGGTTTCTAATGATCCAGGAGATGGGGATCATTAATTAAGCAGAGAGAAAAGAAGCAAAAGATCAAGCAAAAAGCAGAAGAGTGAGAAATTGCTACAGAAGAGAGGAAATGCCCCCTAGACTAGAAGTCTAAAGAAGCTGCACAGGAAAGTCCTTTTGGATGTGTTGGTTCCAGGATATTAGACAGCCCATTATGGTCTTGCCTGCAGGGATGTATGTCACAAGCTGTTCAGAGCAGTGGGGAGGCTGTGATACTGTTGTTCTGCCAAGCAAGACTGCATTTTCCAATTTAAAGCTAAGCTGCCCAGGAGCCAAGCTGTTTGTTTTTCAGAAGGGGAGACAGGAAGAGAAAATACGCACGCGCGCGTGTGTGAGAGAGAGAGAGAGAGAGAGAGAGAGAGAGAGAGAGAGAGAGAGAGAGAGAGAGAGAGAGAGAGAAAATGCGCACACAATCCGTGAGTTGAGATACCAAATCTATCTGCATGTCTACTTTCTGGAACAGAGGGGTTTTGTTTTTGTCATTATATTCTCTGGCACCCTCAGAAATCACTCCCAGGAAGTCCCCGTGCCCTCCCAACAGGGTAATTAATTAGCTCTGTTGGACTCCGTTGGGATCTCACTGGAGACAGGAAAAAGAAGTGAAAGGAATTCCCTTTCACCACAGGAGATTTCGGAGAGGGATTCAGACCACTCCAGGCCAAGCCATGGTTTGCCAGCACTGCTACACAATCAGGAAAGTACCCTGTGCATTCTGTGACTAAAGCAACCATAGAATTTTGAATGAGTGTGACAATAATGGCAATTTTGCTCATTAATCTTGACAAACACTTATTGAAGACTTACCACTCCATGTCAGGCTCTATACAGGTTGTAGCTTTACAGTTTGACTTTTTACATTTAACACTGTACTATTTCTTGAGTTAATTTTATATGGCATGGAGATATGCTGACCGTTCTTCTTAACATTGCAAACTGCTTTCCTCATCTAGCATTCTTGATGCTTTTTACCCTCTTTCTTCCTTCTCTTATCTGTGCTACTTCGCATTTGACATACTACATAATCTGTATTAGGTTTCTGTACTGTCTTTCTCCAACTGCCAGAATGTAAGTTTCACAACTTCTTGCTTATTTTGCTCACCAATTGTATCCCAAGCGTGTCTTGAAAAGATGACATTAAACAAATAATTGTAAGTGAGATAAAAACAGTATCTCTCCAGGGCCTGTAATGGAGTATTAAACATAGGCGAGGAGGCCAGGAAAATCTCTTCGGAAAAACCGATCTTTGAGTGTATAGCACTTAAGAGGGGAAAGGGTGGAAAGTGCATTGCTATCAAAAGGAATCATGCATGAGAAGTTCCTGAACGAGGGAAAGTATAGTCATATGGCTGGAACATAAAGGTGATGGGGACATGTAAGGAGGCTGTGGAAGAGACAGGGCCTGGGATACAGAGCCAGGTAGGTCATGCTGAAACATTTGAAATTAATTCTAAGAACAAAAGTAAATTATTGAAAAGGTTCAAGGAAGAAAACTGCCATGACTTGATTTGCTGGTAGAAGATTGCTCAGTTGGCAGAGAGTGGTTTGGGAGAATGGGACAAGAATGAATATGGTGAAGCGGCCAAAGTCCGTGATCACCTAGACAAGAGGAGAAGGCGGCTTGGATTAAGATAAGGCAATAGAGACAGGTGAGTGCATTAAAAAAATAATTAGAAAAGCAAATAGATAAGATTTAGTACTTGATTAAAGAGGGAGTTGTGGAGATGTCAAAATGCTTTTCCTTACTTATTTAAATCCCTCAGACTAAAACATTCATCTTCCCTGTTTTGTCTCCAGTAGTGATGAACAGCTTTCTGCTCACTATCCTGTTAAATCGTCCTGCAGCCTCCTCTTTAGTTTTCCTCATGAATCCCAATTGTTTCCTCTCAGCCTTCATCTGGCCCAGAATTAGACACAGCATGGAGCAAACTATTCTTGAGAATTGCCTCAAAATATCTCTTTTTAAAATACCATGCTTAAAGAAAAATGACAAAAACAATACCTTATTGTAAATGTATTCCCCATGTAAGTTGAGGTCTCTAAAAATATATGACAGCCCTTCTTCATTTTCTCTTTGCCTTTTCAATTCCTACATATCCTTCAAGGCACAGTTTAATTTCTGCCTCTGCCAGGAAGCCTTCTCAAATGACACTATTCAATTCAGTCAGTCATTCATAACAATTGTGCTTTGATGCATCAATAAGCCATGCACACTTACTATCTTTCTCAGCCACTGACTTGGTGCTTAACCACAGGCAACATTGTGTCATCAATGACAGGGTGGGGGAAGGTAATCTCTTAAACCCTTTCCAGCGTCTGATTTGCCTTTTATGCTCTCATTTTGTCATTCGGTCTAACTCCAAAGCCCTTATTTAACTTTCTATGGGCATATGTCCTGTCCTTCCATTCTGATTACAAACTACAAGGGTGATCTGACTTATAATTCTTTGTGTCTCTCACAGCATCTAGCATAGTGCTTTAAATGTTGGCTAAATGAACACATGGTGAATATTTATGGTTATTCCAAGGAGAACTATGGAAGAGGTAACTAAAAGTTTGCCTTTAGCATCAACTCCCTCTCCTTTCACATCACCAACCACTGCAATAAAAACCAGCTAGGTATCCAATAGGTAGTCAGTAAATGCTGGCTATATGGAATTGTCTGTCTTGAAAGACCCTCTGATTAATGCATAGTCCATCATGAATATTCATATTAGAAGGAAAATGAAGTCAAACAACTAGCAACCCAATTTTGTCTGTGCAGTCTACAGTCCTCTGCTCTACCAGCTGAGCTATTGAAGGGTGTGCAAGCAATCCAATTTGGATCAGTAGATTCACCTGGTCCTTTCGCTAACATTTCTTCCAAAAATCCCTAAAACTTTGGTTTACTTCGTCTTTACCTTTTAAGTTTTAGCGGAAACACTTAGGTGTCAAAAGAAAAGGATCACGGGGATGAAGAAAATAGCCAAATTTATATAGCATTTCTTACTCACTTAATACAACAACCCTTTGAAATAGATCCAATTATAAACTGCCTTTTGTGGATGAGCAAACAGTTTACAGAGAGTTTAAGCAGATTTCCCAGGTTCACACAGTTGGTAAGTGTTAGAACTGGAATTTATACCCAGGTGTCTGGCCCCAAAGTTTGTCTATTTAATCACCACATCAATTTCTTCTCTAGAAAAATTAAAAAGGAAGCAAAGGCTTCATCCACATACCTGGTCATCAGCCTTCTGACTAACGGTCAGTTTACTCTCTGGTTCTTTTCAGCAACCAGTAAGTGTCCAGGGATTGTGACTCCCGGATACGGTTCTTGAGTGCTTCCTAAATTTCAAACAAACATCCACAAGTTCCCCACTAAGATATACTCAATGACTGTAGATAAAAGACCTCTCATTCTTTTATTCTATCTTGCTGAAACTCCATACTTCATAGGATGGTAAAAACTATTCCAAGGGTTTGATAGCATTTTGTGGTCCAACCTGGAATGGTTAAGAATGTAAATTAGCCCCCATCCCCAAAAAGTAGATATTTGCTGAACAACCACACTGCTCTCTGTAAATAAACTTTGGGACAAAGTTAACACCCGTTCCAGTGTCCTCACCAACATGTCCTCCCTTGTCTCTGTACTTTGCTAGCTTGTAAACTACTGAGTGAAACTTGACAGGTTCACTAACAATCTATGCTTTAGCCTAATGTCACTAGAATGCCACCACAATGGCAGGATTTCCTCTCTAGGTCAGCACCAACCCCATCACATGAGTAAATATATGTAACTTTGCATCTAGATGAAAAAGCACCTCTTCGATGGACTTGAGCACCAGTTTTAGAGTCTGACAGGTGTGAATCTGAACCAAGTAACAACTGGAATCAATTAAGTAAACTAGTCCCTGTGGCTTGCAGCATTTCTGTCTAGTCCTTTCTATTCATGAGGGGTAAATTGTGTGATGCATGTAGTATTTAGCATCTGCCAGGTGTTCGGCAAACATTGTTTGAATGAAAGCTCCTTACACTCAGCACTCGTAGTTCGGTTTTCTACTTTTGTCCTTGAGTGTCCAGATACCACCAATTAGGAAGAAACTACTATATGATTCTGCTCAATAAGAAGGGACTGTTTTTAGAGAACTTTAGCAATACTTAGTAAACATTTTCCTTATTCACACAGAAAAAAAAGATTATTAATTACTTAGCTTTGGCTAATTCCCGGGACACCTAATTTGTTCACATCTATTTTCAGAAAAACTCATGCTTTTTTTTTTTTTTTTGAGACAGGGTCTCACTGTGTTGCCCGGGCTAGAGTGCCGTGGTGTCATCCTAGCTCACAGCAACCTCAAACTCCTGAGTTCAAGCGATCCTCCTGCCTCAGCCTCCCGAGTAGCTGGGACTACAGGCACATGCCACCATGCCCGGCTAATTTTGTCTATATATTTTTAGTTGTCCAATTAATTTCTTTCTATTTTTAGAGAGATGGGGTCTCGCTCTTGCTCAGGCTGGTTTCGAACTCCTGAGCCCAAACAATCCGCCTGCCTCAGCCTCCAGAGAGCTAGGATTACAAGCGTGAGCCACCGTGCCTGGCCCTCATGCTTTTTTTTGAATATGAGTTAATGTCACTATTTTTTTTCTCCCAGAGAAACCACAAGGCAGTCAAGAAGGTAGCAGTTTGCAGGCTACAGGTCAGCCAGTGTCAATCCTTTATGAGGATTTCATTCTTGAGACTGGAGGAGAAATGTGGATAATGAGATAAGGAGAGCAATGAACCAATCAGCAAGAAAAACTTGAAAAGCACTTGTGGGTTCTGCCTGAAGCCCTTAATTAACCACATTCTCCACAACACAGAGCAAACCCATCTGGACAACCAAGAAAATAAAAACCCAGCATGGAGAGTTCAGTGTTGGGTCAGTGCTGGCAAAGTGGTAGGTTGAGCCGTGAAGATTTTAGAAGCCCCAGAAAGCAAAAATCAAAAGCAATGGTGAGGTGGAAGCTAGAATGAGCCAAACGTAATAAAGTAATAATTCTCTCTAGTTTAGCACACCGTGCCACAATGGCTCTACAAAGGGGGAAGAGATAGCCGTCGAAATGTGTACATTTGCTGTTGGCACAAAATTCCCAAGTTCTTCCTTGAATAAATAAGGCAGCCACAAAATCATTTGCTTCGCCCTTGGGAAGCTAGTCACTTTTGTCACTGCTTTGTGGATGAGCCAAGACTGTTTCTAACCACAGCATTTATTTAGGGCCTTTGTACTGACACAGTCTGGGTGCAATCCAAAAATCTTACGCTTTTGTCCAATTTTGTGTTAGGACAAAGAAAAGGCAGAAGATATTCCTGCTGTTTGGCTGGGAACAAAAGACTGTCAGGCTGCGTTTAATCACGCAGGCATACCTGGTTGAAAAGTGAAAATCGCAACCTTCGGAAAGACTGTTTGCTGGCTGCCCAGTGCCACGTGACAAAACGTGGAATAATTCATTACATCTTCCTCCTAGTTCTCTGACAAAGATGTTATTTTATCCTCATTTTGCAGTTGTGGATACTGAGGCTCAGAGAGGTTAAGGACCTTGCCTCAGGAGGTTGGTTACGAGGCTAACAAGTATTGAAGCTAGAACATAAGCTGTGTGCACCGCTGGCTCTGAAGTCAGAGGGCTTTCTGCTCTACCACACTGGCTCCTCATCCTATCCGCCACTTACCTAGGACAGCCAGGCTACCAATATTTTGGGATAAGAAAATATTGAAAGATTTGCCCTAAGTGAATACTATGAAATATTTAAAATAATGGAGTCTGAGAGTAAAATATATATATATATATATATCCTAGTCTTATAGTCTTATAGACTATATATAGTCTTATCCTAGTACCCAACCTATGCTTAGAGTTTCACAAAAGGATTTTTATACAGTTTGAAAAAGGTAATAATTTTCCAGAGAGACAAATAGTCTTAAGGTCTGGGAAAATCCCCTTATAAGATACTCTTTCTTCTCTTTATTTTAATGAATATCTTATACTTTGAATGCTTCCTGTGAGGTAGGCAGAGCTAAGCTCTTCAGGATTGCTTTAATGAATCCCCATGATTATCTTACAAGGCAAGCACTATTATTCATAACCCCATTTTACAGATAAAGAGGTTTAGAGTAGTTACTAACTTGTCCTAGGTCAGAAAACAAGTAAGTCTTAGTGCAAGGTACAAATCCAGTTTGTGGTTTTCAAGGTATTTGGAGATTCACAGTGAAATAAAAGGAAGTAAAACTAAAGAGTTCCTACGACTCTCTAGTTTAGCATCAGTAGACGGTTGTGCTTATTTGCAAGTTTGTAGAGAGGTGTCCCATAACCCAATTCTTTCTTCAATTTAATGCATGCCTCAACTCTTCCCTTCCTCTCTGGTTTCCTAGAGCCAGAACATCTTGAGGCAACTGAGTCAACCTGCTAACTACCATACCTAGAGCCTATATTTGAGTACCTGCAGAATAATAACACTCTTACAGCTTGTTCCATTTGTAGTCAGCTCTGATGATCAGAAAATCATACTTATATTCAGCTGACAATGCTGCAATGACATTTAGAAACCTCCCACTTGTATCTCTTGTAGGTCAAGGGCAAAAAACCATGCTGATGAAATGACATTACCAAAAATAAAGAGGTTTAATGCTATTCATTGAAGCACAAGTGATCTTGGAGGAAATGGAGAGATATTCTTTTTCAAGGACAGCTTTAATAGCTGAAGGGGTATAATATTTTATATCCAGTCAACCATCTAGCTGCAGACAACTTGTCACACTAAAGTGGTTAATTTTTTTTTTTTAATATTTCAATGACATTTTGAATCAAGGCAAGAGGTTAGAGTGAACAAGGAAGTTAAGGGCTTTTTTCCCCAAAATCATATTTGCATTTAATTTGAAATTATTTCCAGTCCTATGATTTTTGCTTAAACATTTATGGAGTCCTGATGGCTAATTAGATTTTAAGTCTTTTGTCCAGGAATTTGCCCAGTTTTATGCTCTCCATCAAACCTTTGCTGATCTTCAGTCCATGTTGAACAAGTAATCTTTTTAACAGCCTTAAAGACTACATTTTAAATTCTTCTATTTGTTATGCATACCACATCATGGAGTATATAATCATTATTTCTGGGCAAAAGTTTGAAGCTCAAATTCCATAACAAAATTGATTTCCCATGTGAAAGCTTTCATTTTGATCAAAGAGTAATAAGGTACCAAATGCCCCAAAAGCAAAGAAAGCAAAAAGCACAAATGGGCACTTTATATCATCTGCCTGGCAGCCTTTTACATGGGTGTCTTCCTGTGGTCCCCACAATGACCCCAAGAAGTGGAGATTACCAACCTATTTTACTGTGAAAGAAACTAAGGAGTAGAAAAGCTAAGTGACCTATTCAGTGTCACATAGCAACTAAGCTAAAATAGTTCTCAAACCAGGTCCTCAGATACACCCCCACTTCTCTAATCAGAGGAAGGCCAGCTTGCAATTACCCAGAGGGGAATAAAACCACTTTTCTCTTGTTCTGCCCATTTCTAGCAGGCCCAAGCCCTCCCCAGGTATGCCCTTTAGGAATGCAAATGGGTACTGACCGGGGAGGCCTTTTCGCCTACACTTAGTGTTATCTTAAGGGATAAGAACTTGGAATGAGGGTGCTATCACTACCATCAAATTTTTCTTAGTATATTTTGTCCTAGCATTATCATGTGACAATATCCAAAATAATTCCTCTTTGTGGAGGAATCTTAAATTATAACCTTAAGGGTCCAGCTCTAAGGATCTCAGTCCCTGGAAAATGAGATGCAAATGTCAAACTATCAATGCACAGCTTGGAACACAATGGTTGCTCATTTCCAACAGCTGGGTCGCTATCAATGCCCTTTCATTCAGGGAGGTATCCTGTGTGATGTAACTTCGTGACTGTTTGTGGAAGTGACCACTTTATCTCCCTGCCTCCCTGGACCTTTGTTCTTTTGCACTGTAATTCTGACTCACCTCCTCTTCTCACTTGTTTCTCTATTAGCCTTTCTCTTTTGTTCTAGAAACCATTATTTCTTCATAGAAGCTTTAAAAATATATAAAGTAATATATGTGCTGAGTTTAAAAGGTCATATAAAACTGCAAGGCTTGTAACTCCAATAGCAGTCTCTCAGGTCATCTGTCCTCAGCTCCATGTCCCACTCTTCAGAGGAACTTCGAAATATTTTAATTGTTTCTTCTGATATTTAGTAATTAGATTCACACATTAAAGGGAAAATAATGTGATTAGTATCAGCATACAGGAGAAAAATCATTTTGATCCAAACCTCAGAGAAGAAAGTCCAGAGAAACTGATGTTGCCACAGCCTCAACTACCACTCAAATCTTTCACATCAAGACAACTCAAAACAGGATAAATTTGAGGCCAATGCCTAAATTTAAATCTCTATAATAACAGATACCAAATATAGTATGATTTGCCTTAAGGATATGAATTCTGTGTTTTGGGCGGGTTTTTTTTCCACTTTAATTCCTAAATATCTAGAATAATTTATTGATGACCTTGAATTTCTATGTGCTTAGTCACAGAAACTTGATTTTTCACAGTGAAATTCCATTTCCAGGTGTTCTTGCAAGATCAATTATGAGAAATCAAATAAAACCTTCTATTGAAAATGAAGTCAGGCATCATCAAGATTACCAATTATACATGTAAGATGGGGGTAGGTTTTTATCCTATAGACTCCTATTTAAACACATTTTTGACTCATAAAATTGAGGATATATGACAAAGATGAACTAAATTTAGCATACATAAACTTATCACGTGAAAGGTTAAAGCAGAATCCATTCGGTCCCATGCCTCCATTCACTCAGCTGAAGAGTCAGTCTTCCACACTGTAGGAGAAGCTGCTGGTGCCTAGGACATACCCCATGAGCCTTACTACTTCAGTTGATCTGACCCAACTTCCAACTGCGCAGTATCTGCAACATCTCCTTACCTGGGGCTATTTTACCTGAAGCAGAGGATAATTGCTCAGGCACCTGCAATGCAGGCTGGAAGTGCCAGAGAATTAGAACTTCTGGAAGCAGCCCTCAACCAATGTCTGATGGTACTTGCAGTAAAAATGCCTCAGCTTCCCCACCTCTTGGATGAGAAAACTCTGAGGCATGTATTTTATACTGTTTCAGACTTTGTGCATGGGGTTAAGCTCCAGCCATTCACAGTGGTAGCTGGCTTGCTAGTTTATCCTTTGTTGGCTGTCTTCCTTAGCTGTCTCACATTCCCACTCCAGTACTGGCATTTCCTGGCCTTCCAAAGAAACTATTTGTACCTGTTTTCTTGTCTCACAGCGTGTTTCTAGAGAGATCCAAACTAAGATGAAGTCCAACTCTTTCACTTCGATTCTGGTCCTACCATCTCTCATCTCACCTTTTCTTCTTCCTAGGTAGGAACCAATCTTCTCTCACTCTAGGAAGAAATCATCTCGCATCCCTTTCTGGCTATCTTCCTGCCTTCCCCGTCCTTTTGCCTTTTCATCCAATCTAAAGAGTGCTCTATATGTTGTAATTTTCCCGTCTTTACTAACTGCAATCTGGATTCTTTACCCATGTCTCATTGACGCTCTTTTCACTAAATGTCAACAATCACCTTCTAAGTGCCAAACCCAACTAACACTTTTTTGCCCCTAATTTACTAGATTTCTCTGTAATATATGATACTGGAGAAACCATATACCTTAAGTTTCATTTACCTTGACTTTTGCGACACTGCTCTCTCGATTTTCCTCTTATATTTCTGATTAGTCCTCTGCGGGCTGCTTTGCTGGATTCTGTTCTTCTGTTAACTATTTATATATTGAAGTTTCCCAAGATTTTTTTTCTCATACTTCTCTTTTCACCATTCATGCTCTTCTGGGGTAATTTCATTTTTCCCCCTGGTTTTAACCATCACAATATGCTAGCAATGCTCAAATCTATATATTCAGGATTGATAACTCTTCTGAATTTTAACACATATAGCCACCACCCCACTGGACATATTTACTGAATGTTTATAGGCAACTAAATTTCATATATCCAAGACCAAACTCATCGATTTTTAGCTCCTAGAATCTGCATCTTTCTTAGTGAAACTTCTATATGCCCAAACACCCATTCTCTCTCTCAGGGATTATGACCTGATCATGTAAATTTTACCTCCTATAA
Source organism: Propithecus perrieri (assembly GCA_963574695.1). NCBI lineage: Eukaryota > Metazoa > Chordata > Mammalia > Primates > Indriidae > Propithecus > Propithecus perrieri. The sequence continues at coordinate 59,621 of CAUYRB010026294.1, read as the reverse complement.
AAATCAAGTAAAGTGGGAACCAAAAAGTATAAATTGGATTAGGTATTTAGCATCTGGCATTTCACATTTGTCATGATAATAGCTCATTTTAATTCTTCATGAGCTCGCTCACATGGAATAACAACCTCCTGTTCAGGTTCCTTATCTCCACAGGCTTTATTCCACCCACCAATCCATCCTCAATACTGCCATCAAATGGTCCTTCAGTAATAAGTGGGATCATTTCAATGTCAGACTCATCAACACATAAAAAACAAAGTTTAAGCTTCTTTATATGTCATACAGGGACTTTATTATCTTAACCCTGCCTCTGCTTGCTATTCAGAATCACTTATAGTTCTCTACAAATAATAGTCAATGGCTCTCCTTAGCTTTTGAAATCCAGCTATTTCGTCCTTCTGGAAAAACCTTCCCCTCTACTTATCTGCCCACTGACATCCTGTCCATTCATTAAAATCTCCCTAGAGTATTTCCTTTCTGTGCTTCCCTGACCTTACAAGGCAGAATTAATCATTACGCCTTTGGTATTACTTCCATTCCTTGTATATAACTCTTTTGTTATATATAACACTCTTTTGTGTATTATTCAAAGTTCTATTAGTTTGCTTTCATGGCTATTTCTAATGCTATTAAAAGATGGCAAACCCCTCCACCCACAGCAAACTCAGAACTCTGTCAAATGCTAGTAGTAGTATACAGTCTATCACTTTGAAGCACTTTATGTACTTGTTTGTTAACCATTATATGTTTTGAATCCCCATCCTCCTTTCTAGACTATATGTTTCAGGAGGACAAGGTCAGAGTCTATTTTGTTCTCTGTTGTAATCCCAGTGCCAAGAATTATGTTTGCCAGAGGAAGTATTCAATAAATATTTGTTGACTAATTGACTAACTCCTTGAAGATCTATATTTTATTCATTTCTGAATGTGTCCCTTAAAGTTCATGTGTTGGAAACTTAGTCCCCAATGTAACAGTGTTGAGAGGTGATCACATCATGATGTGGCTCTGCCCTCATGAATACATTAATGCTTTTATCACGAGTGTGGGTTCCTGATACAAGGATGAGTTCAGTCCCCTTCATCTCTTGCACACATGTGCTTTCCTGCCCTTCTGCCGTGGGATGACGCAGCAAGGTGCCCCTCGCCAGATACAGGCTTTTTGATCTTGGACTTCCCAGCCTCCAGAACTGCAAAAATGAATCTTTGTTCTTTATATATTATCCAGTCTTAGGTATTCTGTTATAGCAGCACAAAATGGACTAAGACAATCTACTTACTCCAGTTCAACAGTATCAGCCCAGAGTCAGCATCAATCAATGTTGTTTAATTGAATACGAGTCACCCTATCTGAATGGCATGGGAAATAAGCAAATAGAATATTTCCTGACAGTTAGAAAATTGCATTTGCTTTGCATAATTTTGCACATTTCTTCCTGCTCATCATTATTTTTGATATGTCATCAAACCAAGAAATCCAATGATGAGTTAGACCAGGAGTGGCAAACAGATTGCTTTGGTCATGCCAACTTGAATGGATTTATAGTAGATGCTTCAAGTTTTGTATTGGGAAGGATTTTGAGGCCATGTAAATGTAAAGTGTAAAATGATGAATTAGTACTCATTTATGGATTCAGCAAGAGGAAAGTAATAGCGTAAGTGCTACACAGTTGCCATCCCTTTGTAAACTAAAAGTGGGGGGTGGGTGACAAGTAGTATTGCCACACACTAGGCTTCACCGGTACATGTTCAAACATTCATCCAGAATGTCAGAAAACCTGGCAATTAGTTCATTAACTATTAGGATGCTGCTCTGCTATTCAGTTTGACTGTAGGATTTTTAAAACAAGTCCTTATCTCTTATTTCTCCCATAGCTAATACTTGCCCCTGCTTAAAGAACACTAACATATTTTTCCTTGAAAATAAGTACAAATATTTGAAGCCAAATAAATAAAAAGGTCTTCAGGCATTCCAGCAAGTAAATTTCTTAGAATGACTCAGATTTATATAAATTCTGTTCTATAGTGAGTGTTATCACCTTATACCTAAATATTGTCCTACATTTTTAAGTTATTTCTTCTCCATTGTTCTATCTGAGAAGGGTTCCAAAGAATTACACAGCCAATCCATAACAGTAACAAATTCCCATTACTTTGGTGTTGTCTAGTTCATAGAATATTTCCTATTAACCACACAAGGCTTTCTTTTCATCTGATTTGACCTTTAAAAACATACCATCTGGACCTTTGCTTAAAGACAGAAAGGAGTTTTCTCATTTTACTCTGTTCACTCACAAGCTACTCTTTAAAAGGACTATTAAGGGGAAAAAATTCCATTTAACTGGAAATGGCAATGCTTCCCCAAATACAAAGCACCGCAGAACAAAAATGTGAAATGCGTATATGTGAGAGTGAACACATATTCCTCGGAACTCAAGCAGAAAGCAAACCGCACCACAAGCAAGAGCCACTGCCCTCAAAGGCCTGTTGAAATGTCACTTGATTTGAGGCAATGACATCTGGGCTCACAGGCAGGTTAAAACAGCAGCAGGTCACATCCCCACAGATCAGCAGGGATGTGGATCTGAAGAGGAACCAAGCTGAGCAGCTCTCTCTGTGGTCCACAGCGTAACTGCCTAGTTGATAAAGGCTGTCAGAAAACAGGGTGATGAATGGGCAAGAGGCAGCCATCCCCAGATCATGACACCGACAAACTGTGACTCAGATGTTTTGCTGAAAACCACAGCAGATTTTTAAATGACAAATACTGGAGTTGGGTGCCTAAGATTAAAATAGATAAACAAACATAAAACATAACAGATTTTGTGAAAAGGCTTTTGAGACAAAAAAGCTCAACCCAGACTGTGGAATGCTCCAATTTAATTGTTCTCTTTGACTCTACTCTGATATATTCTTCTGAAACTAGTGGTCCAAATATTATAAAAGATAACTAATAATCAGAAAGGCACTGACTTGAGACCTATGCATAAAAGCTACAAACTAAGCAAAATTAAACAAACAAAAATTAAAACCCCACAACAAAGAAAAAAAGAAGAAAACATTACATTAAGACTATTTAACAGAAAAAGGACCGCCCAATAAAAAGGGAGGGTTTCTACAAATAAATCTCAATAGATACAAAAATATTACAGATAGCTGTGGAAAGAGTTCGAAGAGATACAGAATTTTAAATAGGTGATCATTATAATATTATAGAAGATAATAAAAGAGTGAGTTGGCAGCGTTCAAGAAAGAAATGAACAAGAAATATCAAAGCATGGTAAATTAAAGTCCTATTAAAAGCACAGATATAAAATAAACACAACTGAAAACAGAGCCAGGGATATAATGGAAAGGCTTAAGGAAATGACATAAAACACAATAAGAGAGAACAAAGATATTAACATGAGTGTAGAGAAGATGATAGATGTACAAGGCAAAGGAAATCCAACAAACCTCTAATTGGTATTCCTGAAAAAGAGAACAGAAAAAAAAGGAATAAAAATATTAAGAGATATAAAAGAAGAAACCAATCCTAGAATAAAGGTTTGAAACTGAAAATAAAAGACATACCTTTCTGTAAGAAAGCCTATGCAGTACTGATGAAGTTGTTCAACTCCAAAAATAAAGATAATTCTGTAGATATCCACTTATAAAATGAGAATAAAAAAAATCTATTGGCCTCTGACTTCTTTCTAGTAACATTAAATATGGAACATGATGAAACAACATGAACAAAATTCTAAAGAAAAGAAAACAGGACCCAAGAATTTCATAACCGCCCAAAATTGTCTCATTTTTTAGCTGCCTCGAGTGCAAGCCAGGTATGGGGCTTATTGTGGAGAAGGCGAGGCCACTATGGATCCCAGGTGGAATATCACTTGGTGCACACAGAGCTACTCCCAGGTAACTGGAAGACTGTGTGACCCTACAGAATTCTGGAATTCTTACAGATAAGCCCAGGAAGTATATGAAGTGGTAATGGTTGTAAGGTCAGGAATTTTTCAACACTGAATTCTTGAGGAATTTTCATTTGCTTATTTATCCATTCAATCATTCAGCAAATATTTGTTGAGTCCCTTTGCTACATTCCAGTGTCTATGCTTTACACATTTAATTTGGGATATATGATGTATAGTATTTTATGGTAATTACTTATTTTATCCATAACTCTGATAAGAGTGTTTTCCCAGTATCTCATGGGGGAGACACAGGAAGAACATGTCAACTGATCATAATTTTGTGAAGGAAATTCCTGGAAAAGTATATAACGCCAGCACATATTATTACTTAAATATTTCTAATACAAAATCTAAAATGTAAAGATCCTTAAACTGGGAATTTACCCTAAGGGAAAAAAGACATTACATTAAAAAGACACCTGCATTTGAACGTTTATAGCAGCACAATTCACAATTGCAAAGATGTGGAAACAACCCAAGTGCCCGTCAATACATGAGTGGATAATAAAATGTGATATATGTATACCACAGAGTACCACTCAGCCACAAAAAACAATGGTGAACTAGCACCTCCTGCATCATCCTGGATGGAGCTGGAGCCCATTCTCCGAAGTGAAGTATCACAAGAACGGAAAAACAAGCACCACATGTACTCATCATCAAATGGGTACTAATTGATCAACACTTAATGTGCACATATGGTAGTAACATTCACCGGGTGTCAGACAAGTGGGAGTGGAGAGAAGGGGGTGGGTATATTCACACCTAATGGGTGAGGTGTGTACTATCTGGGGATGAGCATGGCTGTAGCCCATCCCCCACATGGGGGTGGTGCAAAGGCAATATATGTAACCTAAACATTTGTTCCCCTGTATATTCTGAAATAAAAAAATAATAAAAAAATGACTTCAATAACATGTGACAGGAGTTTAGTGGTGGGAGATAATCACTTCAGGCAGAAGGATGGGGAAGAGAGCACTAACAGAAGGTTTTTATGGTAATTGGCATTTGAATTACAGGTAGCTTTGGACATTTGGGGATGAATGTGGAATGATTTCCAAACAGGGAATTGTGAGAATGAAGGCACGGAAGTGGGAAATGTTCTGGTTATGCCCTGCAATAAGGAAATTTGGGTGGGGGACTCCTAGAAGGCAAGGTGGGATGAGTCCTTGTGGGACTGGATGGAGAGCCTCAAAGTCCAGACTAAGGAGTCAGATTTTCATTCTGCAGTTGGTGCTATCGAGTCAGCATATAGCAAGACCAACATTGCGCTTGGGGAAGATTAGTCTGGCAGAAAATATTCAGGATGAACAACAGAGAGACCACAGGCAGGGGGCTATTCGAGGGCTTAGCAAAAGACAGAGAGGGCTTGGCCTCACATAATGGAAATAGGGAAGTGAAGCTGGAGAGAATATTAGAAATTCGTTCCATGGGGGTAGAAGCAACAGTTTGGCAATTGGCCAAAAATGAGGGATGAGAGAAAGTGGGCTGGGGAATCCAAATTTCGGGTCTCCTTACTTGGGAGTTGCTAGCAATTTCCTCACTTTTTAAGGATTTTCTGTAGGAGTTGTCTATGTAAATAGCTTCATTGCTGAGGCAAATGAATCCACGGCAGTATTTAAAGTCAGATAACGAAGAACATCTGAGATTCTTATAAAGGCAAGCAGCGTCCCCAGGAAATGAAATATGGGGGTGGAGAAAAGGAGATCAGGGCCACAGGGGCATTCACTGCATGAGGGTGCAAGGGAGGCAGGTTGCTGAGGAGAGAGTTAGAAGACACTGCTCACCCACCTCACTATCCTACCAAGGTGAGGGACCCCAGGCACCTTGGACTCCGTTCGATCCACTCCAAGCAGAAAGGCAGATTGGAGCAGCCTAACTGTGCACATGTAGGACATTCTCCTAACACCCACCCTCAAGTGAATAGGCACCCAAAATTGACTTCGGTTACAACCATGGTTTGCAGAACACTCTGATCCAGGAAAAAGATGGCACCTTGGAACTGGCCATAAGAACAGGCTTTGAGGTCAAAGCATACCTGGTCTTAAATGCCATTTCTGCCACTTACCGAGTGACATTAGGCAAGTGACTTAACTTCACTGAGTCAGCACTGGATATTAATATCTCACAGGGTTCTTATGGGGATTTTACAAGATAAGAAGAGTAAAGCCTACAGCAAAGAGCCTGAGATGCACAAACACTCTGCAGATGGGCACCCAGTGCCCCTCACCCCACACTCCCAATGTCCCTGCTGCACCAGCCACTGGTTTCCTGCAAAGTTATCTCCAGTTCCCGAAGTACATCTCTCTACTCCATGGATGTCCCCCTCTCTCCTTCTCCTTCCCTGGAATTCCTTTCTCTTTGTTCTATTTCCTGGGTCTCTTTCCCTTCTCCTAAATTTTGCTCTCCAGGCTTCTTAATTGGCGAGTGTTTGTCTCTTCTATGCTTTTTGCTATCCTGCTTCTCCCTTCTAAGAAGTTATGACTAAAAAAGACTCAGGAGGGGCCAAAAAGGCACTTAGTACAAAAAAACTCATCTTCTTGATTCCCAGAGCCGTTCAAAATAACATACCCTAATACTATGAAGAAATAGGTACCTTCAAGGGACTCAAAGTGACTATTTTTCTAAAGCCCAAAGACAGAAAACTGTGGTAATTCCCACAGAAAGCCCTTACTGTGGATGAAACAAGACATTCCTTACAAATTATAAATGTACAGACATTGGAAATATACTAGACCACTAGGCACCAGGTAGGATTCTGCTCTGAGCCACACAGAGCAACTTGTGAGTAAAGTTCACATAAGGCCATCAAATCAGCCAATAGGTAATTCCAAGCACAACACCTCTTTTGTGGGGTGAGGATGGAAGTCACTCTCAGCCTGCACACCAAAAGGTATCAGGTGTCTGGGCTGTGACCCCTACTGTGTCAGAACTGCCAAAGTGACATTTTACCCAGTGACACGGTCTTAACAACATTCTAGTCCTTTTTTATTAAGAAATTTCTGATTTATGTATTAATAAATCAGAAACAGAAGTCTTTTAAAAGTCTTAATGCCATGTGAAATAAGAACAAAGCTAAAATTGCAAAATACCAGTATCACTAAATAAAATATCTCTGTCTCTCTCACATGTAATGTCATGTGTTTCTGGCAGTGTTTTAAATTTCTTGGAGGCAAGGTAGGACCTTTCCCGCTGACCCTAGGATAATGGTCTGTCATCACTGGGAACTCAGGCAATGAGCTCTGTCCTGGTTGGGCATGAGCGGGAAATTAGAGAGACCATTTTTTAAATTGTGCCTTAGGTCTCTGCTGAGAAGTAAGGGGACTTCTTCCTTCTGAGCCTCATGCTTGGAGCCTGTTTGTTCAGCCAATTTGTTCAGTTGTATTTTCAATAATGTTGCTTTACCAGTTTCTAAAATTCTCAGGCAATTGAGAAGGACTGATAGACCATGGAACACCCTATTCTGAAACAGTCTGCCTTTCTGTCTGCATAGTTAACAGACCTCCTCTCTTGAATTAGTCTGGCAGATATCTGGTGGACTCTTCTGGGGGACCTATACTTTCTGCTCCACGGGCTCCTGTCCAGTGAGGCTAAGTATTTGTGTATTAGCAGGTATTGTTACCACTCCTTCATTTAAAAGTCTGCTCTGACGGTCCTTTTCCAATCGCAGTAAGAATCCATCTACCTAACCAGTCATTTATTTGACAAATATTGAACATCTGCTGTGTGCCAGATTGTGTGCTGGTCACCGGAGGTACAGAGAGGAACAAACTGTAGTTCCTCAAAGCAAGAGACATATAAAGAATTCTGTGACACTATGAGAAATACTAAGAGATATAAAGTATGATGGGAGCCCGAAGGAAGACGTAATTAATTTTACCCGAATAGTGGGATAAGGGAAGGATTCCCAGAGGAGGATATGTTTAGGCAGGGCCTTTTGTTTGTTTGTTTGTTTGTTTACTGTGTCTCAGACTTCTTTATTTAAGAAAAAAATGATGAGTGATGTGGGGATTAAAATCAAGAGCATCATTGAACTTCACCTTCCTTCCAACCAGCTCCCCATGTTTTTTAATTTGTGGACTTTTTTCTTATTCTCATTCTTATGTAACTGAAAAAAATTATATATGTTTACCATGTACCATACTATGTTTTGAAATATATATACATTGTGAAATGGCTAAATCAAACTAATTAACATATTACCTCATATACTTACCACTTGTGGTGAGAACACTTAAAATCTACTCTTGGTGATTTTCAAGTATACATTTCATTAACTGCAGTCGCTATGTTGTAAAAAGATCTCTTGAACTTATTTTTCCTGTCTGAGATTTTGTATCCTTTGGCCAACATCTCCCCAGTCCCCCAACCACCATCTTACTCCCTGCTTCTGTGAGTTGCACCAACATGGATGAACCTGGACATTATATATTTTTAAAAAAATAAAAAAGTTTATTTTATCCTTTAGAAGAACAGAGAGAAAGAGAGAGGGAGAAAGAGAGAGAGAGAAGGCGGGTAGTGGTAGAAGACATTACATTAAATGAAATAAGCCAGGCACAGAAAGAAAAATACCTAATGATAGGCCAGGACTTTCTCACCACGTAAAGACAGAGGAAAGAGAAACAGCATGAGCAGAGGTAACAGGTGAGACGGTGTCTGGCATATGGAGACGCTGGAAGTGATCTGGTTGGTTTGGAGAATGGTGCAAGTGATCTGGTTGGCTAGAACACATTTATATGAATGGATGAGAGGGGGGAGAAATGAAATGGGAAGTAGGCATGCCCGGTTTATGAAGGAGTTAGCAAACTGTTCTTCAGATCAGTAGTTCTAAAATGTGTTCTCCCGACCATCAGCAGCACTTGTTAGTGGTGAGAACTTGTTAGAAATGCAAATTCACAGACCCTATCCCACCTGTGTTAGTGTGCTAAGGCTGCCATGACAAAATATTACAGACTGGTAGCTTCAACAACAGAAACTTATTTTCTCATAGTTCTGGAGGCTGGAAATCCAAGGTCAAGGTGTCAGTAGGTTTGGTTTTTCCTGAGGCCTCTCTCCTTGGCTTGCCGATGGCTGCCTTCTCCCTGTGTCCTCCCATGGTCACCGCTCGGTCTGTGTCTCTATCTGCGTCCTGATCTCTTCTTATGAGGACACCAGTTATTGGATATTGGGCCTACCCCAGAGTCCCCATTTTAACTTAAGTACTTCTTTAAATACCTTACCTCCAAACAGAGGCACATTCTGAGGTACTAAGGCTTCAGGACATGAACTTGAGGGGGGCACAATTCAGCCATCAGTCAACAACGGGGTTGCCCTGGAGTGGGGAATCACTGGGTGAGTATAGGGACTGAAATTCCAGGGAGCAGGGGAATAGAAGGTGCCAGTGCCAGAGGTTCAAGAATCAGGTAAGGGTGTGTGTCCTAGTGCACAGTTACTCAATTTCAGTTACTTCAATACTTATTCATGTCAATACTTATTTTCCATGTCCAGCGTATTGCTAGATAATTATTATAACTTTAAATATACTATTTTTACTTAGTCTCATTTTAACAACTATCGTGGGTTAAATTATTTTCTAATCCTCATTCAATAAATATATTTTTAAATGCTCACTCATATACAACCTAGAATCCTCCTGCTCATCGTGTGTTAGGAAAAACCCATTATTATTGTGAACTCAGACTTCACCCTCAGTTCAATTTCACCTAACAGGGAGTAACGAGATCTGCCACCTACAGTGTGGTTTTTGGCAAAGTACCTAATCTCTCTAATCCTCAACTGGTAATGATGATATCTACTTCATAGATTATGCCAAGAATTAAATAAGGTAATTCTCTCAAAATGTGTACCTGAGTGATTGGCATAAAGTAGATGCTTTAATAAATTATAGCTAGTTTTGTCATATCAACCCTCATAGTCCTTAAGAATTCATGATGCAATGATTAAATAATGTGAAACAGCCAATACTTTCACAGTCTCCTTTTACCAGAGGAGATTCCCATAGATTCTCCTAGGAGACCCATTTCTCCTCACAATGTCTAACAGAATGTCTTGTTCTTTGTAGTCAGTAATTAATGCTTATTTTCTATTCAAGGAATTTTTATTGAATATTATATTCCTATACAGTGATAAGTTATACAGAAGTGTCATATTTTTGTCCAGAAAGAAATTTCCATATTTGGATCCTTTTTTCATGGGATTCCTACCAAGTGTCATTATCACAACACCTCTAAACAGAGAGTGTTACTTACTGACAGACCTTGAGGTCACACATCTTGTGGAGCATACTCTTTACCTCTTTCTCACATTTACCTTATGTCTTGCTATTGTAACTTCTTTTATTCTATCATCCTAGCACTGTGCTGTCCTTCCTATTTGGCTAGACAGAGAACATACATATCAAATTGTGGGAGTTCAATAAGTCTTATTATACATTCCACCCAAACAATCCTCCGTACAACGTTCTGGCCAAGTTATTTTGTAAGTAATTGGTTGACACTTTCTTACCCTCATTCTCCCCCACTATTTCTAAGGGTAATACAATCTCATTGCTATCATCTCTGTTATGTTAGGTTACTATGTGTCATTGAATAGCTGCTATATTGTAACTTTGAGAAGGGGCCATTTATCCTTCCACAACAGAAGAGATGATGGAAGCTATTTTAATGAGGGGAAGTTCCTGGGGAGAGAGGCAGTTCTGTAAATACTTAGCACCCTCTCCAGCCTCTTAGCCACTTGCCAATGCATGTAAAAACATAAAGAACATTTTACACACCAATTTCCACCTTAACGGTTTCAATGCTGTTTCATTCTTGCTGGTTTTTCAAATACCCACATCTCTCAGGTGCAGTAACAACCAGAGTCTGGTACGTAGTAGACCTCTACAAACACTTGCTGAATGAATGAAACTCAAACTTAGCTTCAGTCCATTTGAGGAATCTATTAATATTTTCTCTACTTATTAACCTTGTTTTGTTTCTCTAGGAAAAAACAAATCCATTCTTCAAAAGTAATTTTTATGAGAATGTTTAAAGCCTTAGCTCTTTAGGTGACAAAAAGAGGGGAGAGGAGAGAGGTAGGGGTATGTAGGGGGCAACAACCCCTTTTCCAGCTTCTTTTGTGTTCACGCTATCCCTCTAGTTTGAGGAGGCTGCAGATTCGCAAGCTTCTCGTTAATTCTATTGAATGGCAAATATTTATTTCGCTTGCTCAGGTGAGCAGTTGAGGCTCAGAGTAGGGAAAGGTTCTCCAGCCGATTCAGATCATAGAATCCAGCAGATTCTAGACCTGGGTCTAGGTTCCACTTTTCATCTTTTACTTAAAATGTCCATTCTAGAGAGACTTTTCATGAGTGAGAACAAGTGGTACATGTTTGGGAACTCTCTGTACTTTCTGCTCAGTTTTGCTGTGAACTTAAAACCACTCTAAATATAAAATGTATTAACTTCAGTCATTCCATTGGCCAATTGTGATGAAATATAACTTTGTTTTACATTTCCATTCCTAGAAAAGTTAACATAAGGACAGCACTCTCAACCTGAGTGTGACACACTGATTCTTCACTCTCTTTGTGTCTTCTCTGTCTACCTCCTCACCACACTGTCAACCCAGAAGGGGAAAGGAACCCAGCTTCACAGAGCACTCATTAGCGCCAGGCACTCTGCTAGGTGTGCTGCTTCTGTTGCCTGCTTTAGTGCTCACAAAGTGCCTGTGAAGCAAAATTATCACCCTCAACTGACAGAGGATGGCTAAGGCTCAGAGAAGATAATACCTTACCCCAGGATGATAAGGTTAAAAAGTAACAGAACTAGGGTTTGAACCCATGCGTTTATTTCTGTTTCAGAGTTCATGGGTTTTTCCCGGGCTATCACTCAGATGGGGTTTGGTAGGATTAAAGTCAACTCTTTTTATAATTTGTGGCCACTTTTGCGGTCTGACCTATTGCTGGGACACATTAGTCTTCATATTAAGGGAATAGGGGTTCCAGCAACTGTTTTAATCTTTAGAATGTATTGCAACTTTTTACTTGATGTTTTCTGAGTATCATATTTTCTGTTTCCAAAAGGTGATGAAATACAGATTATCTATTTCACAACAAATAGATAGAAAAACACTACCAATTGCAAAATTAATTATTTTGCCATGAGTCCTCTTGGGATGAATACATTATGAAGACAAAACTCTGTTCGCCACCATATGGGATGTTAGTCACTTTTGTCTGCTCCTCTATATCCTTGGAAAGAAGCCAGCATCATTGTCTCCCATACTGCGAGACCTGTGAAAGCATGCATTGCCAGAGCTAATGAGGGGTGTGCGATTAAAGAAGAAAAAGTCATCAACTGGTATCCCAAGAAATCGTCATCACCGAAAACAAGATGGGGAAAGAAATCTGACTAGTCAGTCTTCAGAAATTGGGCTTATGGTTCTTTATCAACTAAAACTTCTTATAGCTGCTTACTCTAGAGATATTTAAAAAGCTATCATGATTTTTTGATTTAGATTAGAAGAAAAGAGAAATCCTCATTAATTGAGGATCTCTGTATTATACATTTTGTTAGGTCCAGTATCTAATTTTATTTAATCCTTACAATAAGTGCAGTAGCTAAGAACATAAGCTTAAGGACCAAATTTGCCTTTGAATCCCAGCCCTGACTCTCACTAGCTGTATAACCTCTGGTGAGTTACTTCACTCTCTCTGTCTTGATTTCATCATTTGTAAAATGGAGGTTATCATACCTAGCCTGCAGCTCTGTGATCAGTAATAAATAAAATAATATTTGTTAAGCATTTATTACAGCACCCGGCATGCAGTAAACATTCAAATTCATTAATTCTTTCAATCTGCATGCATATATTAAACACCTATTTGTGCCAGGTATTGCTCTAGTCTTTGGGGATACAACAGTAAATGAAACACAGCCTCTGCCCTATGGATTTTGACATTTAGAAATATGATTCTAAATTGATCTTTAACAAGCCAGTGAGTTATGAGTTATATCTTACTGGCCTCAGTTTACAAATTAGGAAACTGAGGCACAGAAATTCATTTCTCCAAATCACCTCGATGTCAAGAACCCTGATCTGCATTGATCCGTAGCCTACTTTCCATGATACCCGGTATACCGAGATGGACAGGATGACAGAGTTGTCTTAATGACTGCATGTGCATAACTTAATTATGCATGTGCATGAGTGATTGTTCACACACACAGCCTCATTTATTCTATCTCTGTGTTGTGTGGGTGGCCTGGTACAGCAGAAAAGCTCAGGATTTATAGTCAGAGAATCTAGATCTCTAAATCTTGACTCTGCCACTTACTTGTTACCTGTTAGTAACTTCATTTCTTGAACCTGTCTGTTCATCTACAGCATGGGGATAACAGCACACTCACAGAGCTGTTTTGGGAATCAAAAGAAGCACAAATGTTTCAAGACTTTGTAAACCCTAATACATTATGGAAAGAAACATAACAACTATTTCAGAGGTAGACTATTTTCTCTCATTATATTTTAGCCTCTAGTTCCTTTTTTTAAAATATAGATTCAGGGAGTACAGATGTAGTTTTGTTAAATAAATATATTGTGTAGTGGTGAAATATAGGCTTTTAGTGTATCCATCACTCGAGTAGTGTACATTGTACCCAATAGGTAATTTTTCATCCTTCACCTTCCTTCTACTCTAAAAACAAACAAATGAGACTCAATTAAACTAAAAATCTTCTGCACAGCAAAAGAATAATAATAATCGACAGAGTAAATAGACACCTACAGAATGGGAGAAAATGTTTACAAACTATGTATCTGACAAAGGACTAATATCCAGAATCTATAAGGAACTCAAACTCAACAAGGAAAAAAAAAATAACCCCTTAAAAAGTGGGCAGATGAACAGAGAATTTTCAAAAGAAGACAAATGACCAAACATGAAAAAATGTTAAACATCACTAATCGTCAGAGAAATGCAAATTAAAACCAAAAGATACCCTCTTACTCTAGTTGGAACAGCCATTATTAAAACATTGTCAAATGTTTTTGACAAAATATTGTCAAAAAACAATAGATGTTGGCAAAGATGTGGAGAGAAGAGAATGTTTATACACTGTTGGTGGGAATATAAATTAGTACAACCTCTATGGAAAACAGTATGGAGGTTTCTCAAAGAACTAAAAATGGATCTACCATTTGATCCAGCAATCCCACTATTGGGTATTTACTGAAAGAAAAAGAAATCATTATATCAAAAAGGTACCTGCACTCATATGTTTATTGCAGCACTATTCACAATAGCCACAATAGCAAAGATATAGAATCTACCTATGTGTACATCAACTGATGACTGAATAAAGAGAATGTGATATCTATACCATGGAATACTACTCAGCCATAAAAAATAATGAAATAATTAATGTCTTTTGCAGCAACCTGGATGAAACTGGAGGTCATTATCCTATGTGAAGTAACTCAAGAGTAGAAAATCAAATAACACACATTCTCCCCTCTAAGTGAGAGCTAAACAATGGGATGCATGGTCATACAGAGTGGAATAATAGGCATTGGAGATTCCTCCAGTTATTATCTAGAGGTAACATATACTAAGAGCTATATGACTGCTCTTTAGAACATATTATTGAGCTAGTCACTCTGGGCTTCCAGGAACTGTATGCAGGCTATGCCTTACACCAGGATACCCCACCAAAGCAGCAAACAATAGCTAAAATACAGCCCACTCTCTGCTCACCAAGCTGTGCATCGCAACACAGGATCACCTCTACTCGAAGGAACTAGCACTTTTCTCTAATTTTCCCAAAGGTAGAGTGTGGCCTAGCAGTGTCCTTGATTATACTTTATGTTGTCCTTCTTTACTCTTCCCTTTTTCCATCAATTTCTACCCAACTATGTGTTTCTTGTCCACTGAACTTTCATTCCTTCTGATTTATGATCCTCTTACATCTCCCTGACTTCCTTTCCCACATGGCAGTGCTTCAAACCAACATGGTTCCTCTCCCAGCCGGTGGCTTCTCTTCTTGCCTATATGTATAAATATTTCCCAAGCCCAATGTGCAGAGCATCTTTCTATCCAGATCTGCCCCTCAATCTGCCAGAGAATGTCACCTCTCTGACTGTCCTTATGACCTAAAGGAACAAGCTCAGTGAGAAGAGCAGCTTGACTGTAAGTCAGAGCCAGATGCTGCCACTAAGAAGCCAGGTAACCAGATTCAAGTCCTCATCATACAATTATGACTTATAACAACACAACATACTTTCACACATAAAAGTACAGAAAGTTCTCATAAAGTTCTTAAAAGCAAACATAACAGAATAAATGCAATTCATGAAAAAACATACTAACCTTGTTAGTCAAAAATGGAATAGGGAGGAAGGGATTTATGAGTAAAAGGTTTAGTAATATCTAGGTAAGGAAAGGTAAAGAAATTGCAAAATTCACTAGGCAGCTTAAAATCAGAGGAAAAAAGGATTGTCATACAAACCATGTGTAGAATGGCATCAAATAGGACCAGAAGAGGAGAAACCATAAATCTTTTTTGTTCCTAAATTTAAACATACCCAGTGAAACAGATCTTTGATTTAATGAACATACATGCACTTACCCTCCCAACTTTAATGCTGTAAGTATAAGCTGTTCTATGAATGTTGTGTTTCTTTAGTGCACTCTGTAGCAATTTGCAACATGCAAGCAGTATCTCAGAGGGAAGTATCTTAGAGGGAAGGGGGCTGGTGATAAATGGTAAAAGAGAAGATGATGAGATAATTACTCCCCATTAATTCTATTCACCTTCCACTAAGGGGCTGTGAAGGGAAATGGGAGGAAGGAGAAGAGGAGGAGGAGGTGAGGGTGAGAAAAGAACTCTGAAGTAATTTACACCTACTCAGAGATAAGGAGAGAAATTACAGCTGATGAAACAAAAAAACTTACCATAGAAACTTGCCTAAATCTCTGTAACCTAAATCACAGCACATACTATCTGCTTTTGCATTTTGTCTGCAGAGTTTCTGACCTGCCTCCTTTTCCCAGAACAGCCATCTAAAATAAACCACGGGTTGTGTTAACGTATAGGATTTACCTGACCACCCTGCTGTTCCTTTACTCAGTGAGGACCTGTTGGGGGCAGACAGGGGCAGGAGGGGAAAACAAAAATGTGAAGGTAAAAATAGCTACACAAGAATGTATTGGCAAACAGGGATCTCCAAAGGATGTAAGTCTCCGGCTTTTATCAAGAAAGGACCCCCACTGCAATGGGACCAGCAAGCTTTAAGCCAGAGGTGACTCTGAGTAGGAGGAAAACATCTTTCTGCTGTAATGACCTACATGATTCAGGACACACAACCTATCAGAATGTAAACTCCAGATCAGCAGATTTTAGGGAGTTACAAGGAGAGCAATCCTGGAAGCTCCATTTAAGTAGGAGAGGATAACGTTTCATTGATCTTGAGGTAGTTGGTAAAGTGAGAGAGGAAAAAAAAATGCTCTGTAGGAAAAAACAAAACAAAACTGAGTCATTTAGCCTGGCAGGGATAGCTATAAGGAGACCCTTAAGAGAGGAGTTTGCAATCATAGTAAATAAATACAAGCAAAGTGATAACGATGGAAAATACTTTGCCTTCGGAATCAGAACTTGGTCCTAAGCCAGCACTCCAATAATCAAATTGCCTGTTTAGGGATGGGTGTTCCCAAATGGGGATTGATGAGGTGTTTGAGTGGCCTGTGAATTAACGTTTGCTTCTTTCACTTTAGGAAACATGGCTAGAAAAAAAGGATGGCATTTAATCTACAAAATTAGAAAAATGACCATGGGAGTAGCATCAAGGGAATTTGCTCAGTCTAGGTTCTTTGTAATCTGACTCCACATGGTGATGCTGTTGCAAGTTCATTAGCCAGGGAGTTAGGGCTAATAGGGTGGGTCTGACACCAGCTCTGACTCCTGATTCTAATTGGTAAGCATAAGTTGATCAATTAGTTCTTTATTCTTTACTCACTTCATCTGTAAAATGGGGAAGGGTGTGAATTGAGGCAAAGCTTGGCTTTTTAGAGGTCCTCCGCTACCCCATATACCATGCCCAGACTGAATTCTCACCATTTGCTCACATTTGCCTTTTGATTAATCCTGGGGGCAGGGGGGTATCATTCATCTGCTGCTACCCTCCACAAACACCAGGTCCACATCCCATTTGCTCTTGCTGTTCTCTTGAACTAGAATTTGAATCTATCCCTACCATCTTCCACATTCTTAGTCATTTACCATACTCTCCATAGGACAGTTTTAGCTGCTTTGATCAATTGAAATCAATCTTTCAATTTTTCCTGTTCTTGTAGACCATAACCTATCACTTAGCACTTGGACTATATTATCTGACGCTGTCTTCAAATTACTTTCTATGACTTAGGCTTGTGTCTTTCACTAAATAGCAAATTCCTAAAGTCATAAACTTCCATTTTCTCTATGGTGCATATGCAGCCAGTAAAGGTTTAATATATAAAGATACAGTCAATTGGCTTGAGGGCCAGTCAAAACTATTAAAGAATGCCAACTTCATCTTTATACAGAAAAAAACTCCTACACATTTCCTGGAACTCCAAAGTTTAGTTAGGTTGTTTACAATCTGTGATTTCCCTGACTGTCCTTGAATATGAGTAATTCAAATATTTGAATGTTTTCAACGTGCCAGTTCTATGTTCTAAGTGCCTTATGTGTATTATCTCACTTAACTCTCACAGCTACCCAATACATGGTACTATTGATCAATTTTTTGGATGAAAAAATGAGGCGCAGCAAGGTTAAGCAGCTTGCTGAAACTCACAAAGGAGTAAGGGATGAGCTGGGAATTGCACTCAGGTTGTCTAAATTCAGACCCTGGGTTTGTAACCATCATACCACACTACTATATGGCTTAAGTGAGTTTTTAGTTTGCTCTAGTTTTCTTCAGGTTCCTACAGGGATATACTTAATAGTAGTCATACAATAGTCATCCTTCTAGAGCGCAAATATTAAGCTGAAAACACTGAACACAGTCATATTTACTCATTACTGGGTGCTCGCTCACTCTGTGCCAGGCACTAAACATCTATATATGTCATATCATCACGTATAGTATTAATAGATACTCCTTTTTTATAAAGTAGTTGGAGTTTAAGTTAAATAATTTATCCAATGATAAAAGGTTTTAGAAGGTAAAGCTAGGTTTCAAATTTAGTTCCATCCGACATTGGAGACTGAAATTAACCTGCTTACTTTCCTGCTTTCTCATATTACTATAAATGATAGTGCTTAGATTATTTAATTACAGAAAATTTTCTTTTATAATGGACACAAAAATCAGGAGGGAAATAATTAAGTCTACGTCTTCCCAGCAGTTGAAAACTACACCTATTAAAAGGAAAATGATATTAGAGTATAAGATAGATTTCAAAAGCATGTGTTACATAAGGAGACAGATACCACGTGTGGTAAAGGGAGGTCAGGAGTGGATCAAAGTGGATATTGATGGGGAAAATTCTATATATAGGAAAGAAAAAAATTTTATTCCTAAGACAGTTACTGAAGCTTATCTAACAGTTTCCTACTTGAAGCCTGATTCCCAAGGGATTTCTATTGCAGCTAAACACTAATTCAGCTGAAAAGCTTTGTAGCATGATTGAATCCATCTGGTGGCCAAACTTAGATGTGAGAGAACACAAACTGTAATCCTTGTTTAAAATCATTCAAGTCATAGGAAAGTTCCAGAGACTGAAGAAGAAAGAAGGGATGAAAAACCCACCCAAGTACTAGAATTCCCCAGTGCATTTTTTTCCTTAAGCCTAAGGCATGAAACTCTAAGAATTCTAGAAGAAAATGTTGGAAAAACTCTCATAGACATTGGCCTAGGCAAAAAATTTATGAAGAAAACCCCAAAAGCAATCACAGCAACAACAAAAATAAATAAATGGGATCTGATCAAATTAAAAAGCTTCTGCACAGCCAAGGAAACAATCATTAGAGAATAGACAGCCTACAGAATGGCAGAAAATAGTTGCATGCTATACATCCAATAAAGGGCTCCTAACTAGAATCTATAAAGAACTCAAGCAAATCAGCAAGAAAAACATCAAAAAACCCCTTGAAAAGTGAGCAAAGACATAAACAGAAACTTCTCAAAAGATGACAGACTAATGGACAACAAACGTGAAAAAATGTTCAACACCTCTAATCATCAAGGAAATACAGATCAAAACCACAATGAGATATCGCTTAATTCCAGTGAGAATGTCTTTTATCAAAAAGTCCCTAAACAACAAATGTTGGCGTTGATGCAGAGACATAGGATCACTCATACACTGCTGGTGGGACTACAAACTAGTACAACCTCTGTGGAAAGTAGTATGGAGATACCTCAAAGAGCTAAAAGTAGAACTACCATTTGATCTAGTGATCCCACTACCGGGTATTTACTCAAAGGAAAAAAAGACATTCTGTAAAAAAGACACCTGCTCTCAAATGTTTATAGCAGCACAATTCACAATTGCAAAGATGTGGAAACAACCCAAGTGTCCATCAATATATGAGTGATTAATAAAATGTGGTATATGTATACCATGGAGTATTACTTAACCATAAAAAATGGTGAACTAACATCTCTTGTATTACCCTGGATGAAACTGGAGACCATTCTTCTGAGTGAAGTATTACAAGAATGGAAAAACAAACACCACATGTACTCACCTTTAAATTGGAACTATCCATCAACACTTATCTGCACACATGGAAATAACATGCATTGGAAATCAAGCAAGTGGGAGTAGGGAGAAGGGGATGGGTAAATTCACACTGAACAGGTATAATGGACACTAACTGGGTGATGGGCACACTTATAACTTTGACTCAAACTGTACAAAAGCAATTTATGTAACCAAAAGGTTTGTACCCCTGTAATATTCTGAAATTTAAAAAAAAATTCTAAAAAAGTTTTAGGTTCACAGCAAAATTGGGAGGAAAATACAGACGTTTCCCACGTACCTCTGCCCACACACATGCATAGCCTTCCTCATTATCGACATCCCCCACCAGAGTGGTGCATTTGTTATAATTGATGAAACTATATTGACACATCATAAATAAGCACCCAGAGTCCATAGTTTATATTAGGGTTCGCTCTTGGCATTGTACATTCTACGGATTTGGATATAGAGATAATGACATATATCATCATTATAGTATGCTAGAGTATTGTCACTGCCCTAAAAATCCTCTATGCTCTACCTATTCATTTCTTCCTCCATCTTCAATGTCTGATAACCACTGATATTTTTACTGTCTCCATAGTTTTGTCTTTTCCAGGATGTCATATAGCTGGAATCATACAGTATGAAGTCTTTTCAGATTGGCTTACTTTACTTGTTAATATACATTTTCACTTTCTCTGTCAATAATATGTCATTTCATGGCTTGATAACTCATTTCTTTTTAGCACTGAATAATATTCCATTGTCTGGATATACTAAGGTTTATTTATCTATTCACCTACTGAAGGATATCTTGGTTGTTTCCAAGTTTTGGATATTATGAATAAAGCTGCTATAAACATACATGTGCAGGGCTTTTTGTGAACATTAATTTACAACTCATTTGGGTAAATACCAAGAAGTTGTGATTGCTGGGTCGTATGATAGGAATATGTTTAGTGTTGTCAGAAACTGCCTAAGTGTCTTCCACAGTGGCTGCACCATTTTGCATTCCCACCAGCAATGAATGAGAGTTCCTGTTGCTCCACATCTCCACTGGCATTTGGTGTAGTTGGTGCTCCAGACCTTGGCTATTCTAATAGTTGTGAAGCCCCAGTGCTTTCTTTAGGGACTTGCACCCTGCTCACTTCTAGGAATGTAGTAGTGTTAATTGATCTTAAACTCTTCATATGCCTTTCAGGAATTCTCAGGGTACAACCTCCTCAGTTTCCAAACTCTGTTTTAAAAAACCACTGCAATGTTATTAGCTGCTACTGGCCAAAGAGTCTAGGAGAAATGTAGTTATGGAAAGTTAAGATACCGCCAATATACCAAAGCTTCTTTATGTGAAACCTCCTTTAACAAAGATTCAAAAAACAATAACACAGATTTAGCACTTACTATAAGCCAGGTACTGTTCTGAGCACGTTGTTTTAACTGATGTCATTCTGTCAATAACGCTCTGAGGCAGATACTATAATTATCACCATTCAGCAGACGGGAAAACCAAGACAAAGTGAAGTTAAGTAACTTGTATGAGATCACACAGCTAATAAGTGACAAAACTAAAAAATTGAATGCAAGTAATCTGAGTACAGAGTCTACGGTTTTAAACCCTTTGCTAATAGTTCCTTTCAAAACAAAGTTCTTCATTGCCTGTTTCTCTAGGACTCACTCCCCCTTTTGAAAAAACCAGGTTAAAATGTGTACCATTCTCAGACTCTGTGAGTTAGCTAAGATAAAGAAGGTGAGTGTTAGCAAACCTTTCGTATCCGTGAACGTATCTGAGGGAAAGCCTTGATGAGCTGATCAAGTGTTCTCCCTCCTTGGGGAAAGTTCTCCACATTCTTGCTCCATCTGGCCCACTTTCTGCCTCCACTTCTCCAGGAAAACTTCTGAATCCCAGAAGTCCTCCTCAGATGGCCCCTTTAAACCTGATGACCCCACAATGGACACAGCTGGGGCCAAGGAATTTGAAATTGTCTTAGTAATCAGAGGCTTGGGTTTTGGCACCTGGCTCCAATACTTTTATTTATTTATTTATTTATTGAGACAGAGTCTCGCTTTGTTGCCCAGGCTAGGGTGAGTGCCGTGGCGTCAGCCTAGCTCACAGCAACCTCAAACTCCTGGGCTCAAGTGATCCTCCTGCCTCATCCCCCCGACTATCTGGGACTACAGGCATGCGCCACCACGCCTGGCTAATTTTTTATATATATATATTTTTTTAGTTGTCCAGATAATTTCTTTCTATTTTTTTAGTAGAGATGGGGGGTCTCACTCTTGCTCAGGTTGGTCTCGAACTCCTGAGCTCAAACGATCCACCCGCCTAGGCCTCCCGGGGTGCTAGGATTACAGGCATGAGCCACCGCGCCTGGACTTACACTACTTTTAAACAAAAATACTGCTTTAGTCACTCTCCTGCCCTTAGAAGATTTCAAATGTGCAAGGATTCTCTCCTTAAAAGAAATACTAATGAGAGGATTCAAGAGATCAAGCAATCTCACTTCTCCCCACGAACACACACGATTATTCTAGAATGAGTTTACCAGAGCATTACAACAGGTAATTTTAAGAAATACCATTAAGGTCAAGTTAAATCACATGTCCATCATTATTAATTACGCAATTGGCCTCATCCAGAAGAAGGGGAGTAGGGGCCATTAAGCACATATTTATCTTTAAAATTATTTCTAATATTAATGTTATTTATTCTCATAACACATTTGTGATGTGTGCACTGTTATCCACATTTTACATATGAATAAACTCAGGTTCATAAAAATTTAATAAAAAAAAAAGAAGCTTAATAACCTGTCCAGGACTTCATCTATAAATAGTAAGTGGTGAGCTCACATTTAAAGTCAGACCTGTCAAAACCATAACTCATACTTTTTCAAGTACTTTTTGACTGTTCAGTTTATTAATTTTCACTTTGCCCCTGATTAACATTCTCTGGAGTATCCTATTCTCCACTTACAACATCTGAACACACTTACACATATGCTGCCAACTCAGCTTACCACACATAATGATGAAGAAAGCAGTGAATAGGCGCCCAGAAGTGATTTCATATTATTTATATTTTCAGGCATATTCTGCTTTTTCTTTGTTAGTTGTTTTATTCTTAGTAATTGGTTGGGAATCAGCAGAATTAAAATCAAGCCAAGAAAGTTCTCAGTAAATGTGTGCCAGTCTCATAAAAAATAAGTTCTTAGCAATATATAATACATATATAATAATAATAGCTACCATTTATGAAGTGCTGGACTTTGTATCTAATTTAATTTTTAAAACATACCTCTGAGGTTGTTATGTTGTTAGTTTCATCTTATAGAAGAAAAAACTGTAAGGACACTGAGGAATTTTACCAAGGCTACATAGCTGGTCAGTGGCAGAGTTTGGACCAAACAAGCTCTGTCTGACCTGAATGCCCCCAGTCTGCTCAATGTTATACTACATGATGGTCTCAAAGCAGAAGGAAACTTCTTACCATGAAAACATGGAGACAGTGGAATACTAAAGGGAAAACACTGCATACAGAATAGTTTCAATACACTTTCTAAAAATTTTTTTCTAGCTTTGTAAGGTATAATTGATAAATAAACTGAACATATTTAAAGTGTAAATTTGATGACATTTGACATATATATATACCCATAAAAACCATCACCATAATTAAGATAATGAGCTTTTCCACCATCCCAAAAAGTTTCATCATTGTCCCTTATGATCTACTTCTCTCTGCTTTCTCATCCTCAGGCAACTACATTATCTGCTATCATAATATATTTGTTTGCGCTTCCTAGAATTTTACATAAATGGAATCATACACTATATATCCTTTGTTGTCTAGCTTTTGCAATCAGTATAATTATTTTGAGATTCATCCATTTTGCTGCATGTATTGTTTGTTCCTTTTAATTGTCATTGCTGAGTAGTATTCTGCTGAATAAATATACCACAATTTGTTTATCTATTCACCTGTAGATGGATAGATATTTTGGTAGTTTCCAGTTCAGGGCTGTTACAAATAGAGCTATTATGAACATTCATGTACAAGTCTTTGTGTGGGCATATGCTTTCATTTCTCTTGAATAAATACCTAGGAATGGAACGGCTGAGTCATATGGTAGGTGTGACTCTTTTAAAAATTACACCTAACTTTTTTAAAAAATTAAAACTTCCCAACTGTTTTTTCAAGTGGTTGTACCATTTCACATTCTCACTAACAGTGAATGAGAGTTCCAATTGCTCCATATTTTTGCCAACAATTGACACAGTCAGTCCTAAATTTTCAACAAGGATTTCTTGGGCCCCTAGGATATGTTCTGTGCTGGGCAAGAGGGCATGGGGCACTAAAGAATTAGAGGACAGAAAACTCTACCCTGTGGCATTTGAAATCTACCTGGGGAGAAAATGAAATAGTTAGAGCACCTTAGTACAGATGTATATCTATATCTATGATATGTTACATATATGATAAGAAGGATTAATATGATAAGAAGGATTAATATGATATAATATCTACATATGATAGGCTAGGCATTATTAAATATAGTTGGTCAAGTTCAGTGTCTGGGAACAGATAAGCTTCGTACCAAGCTTAAGAGAACAAGATTTGTATTGTTAGAGAAAGAAAAAAGATGGTGTTTCATAATCCTCTATTGATTAGGTAAACGTGGGTCAGTTTTTTAACAAATCTATTCCTCATAACAGAGGGTTATGTTGTGAATGACCCTCATCAAACTATAAAACAAAGTACTATGAAATCATCTCCTTCCAAAGGTTTTACCAGAGAAGTTATCAACCCTGAAGATTACAGGGACTTAGGCAAAGAAATGGATAATATATACTTAAATATTTGAAGAGATATCATAGATTAACTTGGGCATATCAATAGAACAAATGCCATCCTCTTGTCATGTTAAACCTGCATTCTGCTGAGTTCCAAACGTGGTATCTAACTGTGCTTTGAAAGGAGTTCAGGTTTACCATGCCTTCAAAGCAGCAACTGGAAACTGAGTTTGGCGCTCAATAAATTGTCTTCCATAGATTGATTCAAAGCATACAAGGGTTTGGCAAGAGTGGATAAGATCATTATAACATCTCAAAAGAAAAATGATTTCTATTTACTTTTAAAAACAAGTATTCATCTTTTTAAGGAAAGCACTTCTCTGAATTTAAACAAAAAGCCATAAGGATAGGTTGGGAAGAATAATGGTTCCAGTGAGGTTTTTCTTCCTTAGAATTTCTCTACAATTGGATATTCTAGTTGGTGTTCCAGTGTAAGCCACCATGTCTAATGTGATTTAATTCTTCCTACTCTCCTTCTCTACTTCTCATCCCTCATCCTATTGAAATGATCCTCCTATTTCCTACTTGCTCTCATTCCCCTCATATACCCCACCTCTCTCTGCTCATATCCTATGAGCATCCATCCATCACTGGACACATTACATTTATGGTAACCCACATTTTCCCTTACTGGCTAGACCATACTCAGGCCATCTGATTTCAAGGCTTGGAGACCTAACCGTAAAGATTTTCTACTTCTTGGTGTCTTGAAGGCCTTGGGGCCAATGCACAGGTTGAGCTACTGAACATTCCTAATTTGAGGGGACTTTTAGATTTATAATGCTCAATTTTAGAGCATGGAACACTATTCAGGATTTTGAAAGTATAGAGATATATTGATATGGCTTATAGTGGGAATCATCTATAACAAAGTCCTTGAGAAGTTTCAGGAACACTAATTCCTTGGCATAAACCCAGCTGAATCTACCATATTGAAGCTAAATTCAGGTCTAAGAGAAAGAATGCTTTTATAAGGCCTCAAAACATTGCACTTAAGACAAAGCCATTTATATTAAATGTCACTATTTGCAATGCTGAAAACATGTAGAAGAACAGATCTAGCTCCTCCAGACAAAACTGAAAGACAGCAGTCTTTGAGAGTAACCAGTTCCTCACAGGTACTAGAAGAAAGACTAGATAGGTTTTAATGGAGGTGCAAGTACAGTAGTATGCAAAAGACAACAGCTCTAATTCAGAATTTACCCTCAGTCAGTTTGAGACCAGGCTGTTTTTCATGGGGATCTCAATTGTTTTGCAATAAATTTAGTTAAGTGGATCTATTGATTCTGATTAGCTACAAAAATTGTTAAACAGGATTGAACACTAAGGTGAATGGTAAATATGACTCTACAAATAGCTTTGGGAATAGACTTCTTTGAAACAGTTTTGTTTTGTTTTAAATTAAATATCCACTTTAAAGCTTACAGGGATTTTGCTTCAACTTATGTTTTCCTAGTCTAATATGGAAAAAAAATAAATCTTGATGTAGTTACCACTTCTGGAAAACGAGAATCATCACAGAGTTCTCGTGAGATAAAAAGCTCTTAGAACCATGCCAAGCACATAGCATGTGTAATTAACTGTTTGCTGGTAATATTATTAAAACCAACAGTTGTAGACAATGTCAATGTTTGTAAAAACAAAGGAAAGATGAATGGGTTTTAAAATGCCTGGAAAGGGTATATATCTTTATGATGTATGACAGTGCTCCCGTGGTGAGATTAGCCTTCAGTGACAGATCAGGGAAGACTGCCCGATAAGATTCCTTGTTATGGCTCAGATGCTACTTCTGAAAAATCCCTCTATGCACATTCAAAGCAAATTGCAAGAGTCAACCTGAAAAACAAATGAATACAAAGCAAGTTTCGATGTCTGTTTTCATATAGAGGAAATAAATACCAAGAGGCTGCCTGGATGTGTTCCAGCTTTCCAGACAGCACTGGGAAATGCTACCTCCCTGTTCCTTGGGGTGACTCTGACCTTTTAGTTCTTCAAACGACAAATTAATGGAATCACTTAACTATATTATCACGGCCACATTTGTAATCAGTGCTCAAATGGCTTGTCTAGTGCATATCTTTTTATAATTTTTTTTTAAATTTCAAAATATTAAGTGGGTACAAATGTTTTAGGTTATGTGGATCACTTTTAGAAATGCTTGAGTCCCAGCTATAGGTAGTATATGTATACCACAGAGTACCAGTGCATACTTTATATCTAAAGAAGAGGAGATGTGTACTCAGCCAGTGTAACATCAAGGGTAAAATACGCTACCATCTGGTAGAATTCACTGTTCTTACTTGATCATTCTCACAATTCTCACAGCACGGCTGGTTGTAAAATCCTTGCAACTCTTATAAATCTGAGATGGTAAATTATTTTTCACCTTCGTTGAGCACCACATCTACTTGTTTGCTGACAGGGAGTGTGAGGACTAACTGCTCCCACGCTCTGAGGTGAATGTAGAATGAAGCTGAGCCAGGTTTATCCTGCAGTCATTGCCAAAACATTGCAAACCGCTGTTGATCATGAATTGCTATTGCAAATATTGTTACTTGTGTCTAAAATACATAGTAAGACTCACAAGAACAGAGCTTTGGTAAGCATAGCCTTTATTTCTTTATGAAAAGTGGCCTGGTGTGTTGAAAAGACAGACCTTCAGACAGATCTGGCCACAAATTTGGGTTTTGTTATGATATGAACTTGGACAAGTGACTTAAACCCTCCGAGTCTCAGTTTCTTTATCTGTGGAATGAAAAGAACAAATCTTGCCTAGCTGGGTTGTTGTGAGCATTAAAGGATATAAAGTGCTTGGCACAGTACCTGGTGCATAGGAGCTCAATGAATGCTAATCTATTCCTTGTCTGGCAAAAAGAAGTTAGAAACTGTTTTTAAAATGCATTAAACTGTTCTGCTGGCTAAAGTTCCAGGTATCAATAGGAACGTCTTAGAAACCCATTCTAGAGGGCTATAATCATTATGTGTCCTGAATGCTATAGAAAACTTTAAAAACAAAGAATTTGTTCTGACCATGAGAGAGAACCAGTGGTCACGAGTGGCCTTCTACCTAAGCCCCCAGTGACTGTAGTTCACCCCCTTGTGAATCAGCCCTATTTATCTTTAACTTAGAAAATGCTTCTTTAAATGGAGCCCTTGTTTCCTCGTAATAGCTATTCACTGATGGATTCTAATTCTGTCCTCTAAAGCCACCAAGAATAATATCAATATGCCCAATGAAAAGGATGTGATTGTAGTGAGAAGATGGAAAAGCCACTAAATTCTGAATATAAAATAATAGAAAGGGCCTTATAGGGTCATATTCTCTCCCAAGGTAAAGAGATTCTTAAGCCAAGTAGAATGAGTGGCTGAGCTAATTGGTCCTCAAACTCTTCCTTTGGTGATGACCCCACACTTAGCCCTATTGAAGGAGGGAGAATATGATGGTGACCATCTCCTTGGTTTAGCCAAATAAAGGGAAAGGTTCTAGGATACAAGACGGAGATGGCACTTATTATATAAGAGGCACTCACCCGTCCATTCATTCAACTGCACCTGTTGCTAACCAACTATGGAAAGAACGGCAAGGATAAGTCATTTAGAAAGACATCTTACCAGGAAATGAGGCTGCAGCAATAAGGATATTCATGATGCTTCCTTGAGAAATAATACACACAGATGATAAAAGCATAAAGACATTGATAAGATATAATTGGCCAATGAACTTGGAAAAAAAGTAAGTGTAGATATCTGAATGGTATCTCTCTTTTAAATAAGTCACAAAGCCTAATGTAAGCAATATCAGCAACTCTATCAAGACTCGCAATAGGAACTCACGACCATTGATTCCATTGGCTGTTAGAGCTAGCTAGAGTGAAGGCACCAATGGGGGTAAAAAAAAAATGAAAATAAATTGTGAGGGATTCCTATTCTCTTTCCCACATGTGGCAGATGATCATTTTTATTACTGTATGTGGAAAGATATCTTTTCTCCTGGGAAACCATTGTAAGAGGAGGCTGGAACATCACTTTAGGCCTGAAGATATGTGGCTTAAATTAGCCACCAGAAAGAACCCAGAGACCTCTTTTAGCCAGTAAGCAAAAACTCGATAAAAGTAGGAAGAAACATCTCCTAAGTGCTGCTAGTCATGGCGGTGAACAGAAGTTAGATGGCCACCAGCGAGGCTGCTGAGTAGCCAATGGAAACCCTCGATTTCCCCTAAGTATGGTACTAGCCTCCACAGCCAACTACAGAACAACAGATGAGACAGAAATGGGTGGCTTGGGGTGGGGAGGGCATTATTCCAGAGCCCAGAGCCATGGCATTCTCCAAGCTAGATAAAGGGCCTAACGACCAATTGAGCTTCTCTTTGAGGTGCTCCAGAAGGTATCTCATCCAGTTCACCGAGGTCTCTGATGGTCGGCAGAAAGTAAAAGGATTGTGTTATGGTGCTAGGCAGGTCCTTTCTCCACATGCTCAGACGAAGTTCCTAGTTTCCCATTGGCATTCCCTAGTCTATTTCAGAGTTTTCAAGGTATCAGCTCCTCAATTTCTCCACAGCCTAATCTTTCTCCCAAGGGGCTGTTGGCTCTTCTTGGTTGCCTGTGGGCATTTCGCTGTCAATCCTACACTGTGACATACAGAGACATCTCCTGGTAGTTCCATGGCCTCCAGAGGGAAGCTGGACCATGCTCTATAGCCCTCTGCTGCCCTCCGCTGGCCACATCTGATGGCCATGGTTTGCTCTTCAGCTCCTGGCAGTGCAGTGTGAGGTGCTTTACTCCCAGGAGACAAGGTGGGCTGCCATGTCATCAAAGCAGCTTACCGCCCTGGAACACAAGGATACCATAACACAGAGGAAAGCACCACTCTGAAGGCCCCATCGCAAAACTGTTCTTCAAAGAAGAGGTACCAGACTTCCTTTACTAAACACATGTTCAAAGCTAAGGGCCAAGAACAAGGTAAGGCTGGGGAGACAGATGGAAAGGAAAGAGAAAAAGAACTCGCAGGAAGCTTCCACTGCTGCATGCCCATTCTCAGAAACCTGATTTTAGTATAGAAGAGAAGCAACTTGCTACCTGAGCCCCAAGCCCAAATCCTTCAGGAGATTCCAGAAATAAAATTCTCATGGTTGAGAATCTGAACTTTATCTGCCATGTCCTTGTCTCTCTCTTTTTTTTTTTTTTTTTTATTTTTTAATGGCATCAAAGTCTTAAATACAGGGTCAGCCTTCAGGGAAGTTCACAACTGGAAGGAGAAAGACAGTCATGGAAAAATAACTAAAACATAAATCATGATGTGGCAAAAGCCAAGCTGTGCAGGAATAAGGACGAAAAGGCAATTACTTAGGACTGTGAGGATAAGGTGAAGTGTTTGAAGGTGGTCTTTCTGAACAAAAATATGACCAACATCGTCTATAGTCTCAAACAGAAATCCCTTAGTATGATCTAGAGTAGGCTTCGTAGTATTTCCCCTGCCTTCCTCACCAGCTTCTCACTGCTCTGCGATGTCTGCAGGTGCAGCTGAAATGCATCTGAATCTCAAACAACACGCAGCCAGAGCCCAGAGAGAGAGAGGTCCAGGCATCCCTTGCCAGTTCTGAGACCAGTCGTAGCTATTCTGTGCTTCACTTCCTTCTCAGTTTCCCTTCATCTCTTGTTCCATTTATTCAGCTCTCTCTTTTAGATCCTTTTTTCCACAAAGGCAAATTTGGTCTCTAAGGTGTGACTCTAGATACATTCTCTCTCTCTCGGATAGCTAAGTGCTTTCTCTTTGGCTTCCTCAGCTCAGCCCCACGAAACCCAGATCCCCAGAACCCAGCCAGGCAACACCCATGCTGCATCTGTGAAGCGGCCTCTAAGTCCTTGAACATTACTGCCCACAGCAGGTCAGTGCCTGGCTTTATCAGCCTCCTGCCCATCTGTGTCCTAAAATGTTAGTGGTAAATCAAAGCCACGACAGCCACACTGTATCTTGGGTAATTTCTCTGGACTAAGCCTCTACCTTCTCCTCTGAACATTTGATTTTATCTTCTTTCACCCACTGGCTACCATCTGGATTGTTCCTGTATACCTTTCCCTTGAAATTATTGCTAGACTTACAAATTCTGTCTCCACTGACAGTGTCCAACAAACAGCCCTTGGGCAGGGTTAACCTCAATGTCCCAGAGCCCCACTGAATTTAAGAAGAGGGAATCAGACAAAGCTATAGTGATTATGAGAATACTGGTGAGATTTAGGAACGTTTATCGAGTGCACATGATGTGCCAGGCTCTGTACCAGGTGCATGACGTCACTTAATCTTCACAAGTACCTTTGGAAGAGGTGTTATTTCCATTTAAAGAGAAGGACACTGAGGTTTTGGAGACTGAACTATCTGCCTGAGGTTTTCACACATCTGATTTCAGAATCCTGTACTCTTAACCACAGGTTTTTTCTCACAGACAGTAAGTTCTCCATAGCTATTTATTGGACTGTCTAGATGATATTGACATTTGGCCACAGAGCCACATCCGGATTTGTGGCAATTCCTAAAGAGTCTTCGAAGTTTTGTGCTTCTATAAAAACTTCCTTCTCATTCTCTGAAAAATGGAAAGGACTTGAATAGAGCCCAAGATCCACTGTTAAGTAGTGAGAGTGATCTGGAATTCAGCATAAAGTGACCATCCTTAACAGAGTGACTTACTGTTATTGCTGTTATTATCTGTCCTAGCCAAATCTGAGGGAATTCTCTGAGTACAGAGAAAGCAAGAAATCCCTTTCGTTAAGATGGAATGCAGCTAAGTGTACATCCAAGTTATTTGACGAAAAGCGCAATGCACACATGGCATATGGTATATATGCACATTTCACTGTCAGGTTTTAAGTAATGGTTGCTAAAAGGCTATTACACAATATGGTTTTTTATGTCTCTCACATCTATAATTTTTTTAAGCTTGATTCTTTGTCCTCTCTCACAGTCTCTAAGGGAGGTTAAAGACACATCTTTCATTCTCAACTGGAAATTTGTACTTTTAAAAGTAAAATTCTGAAAGTATGATGAGACCACATCTATCATATTCATCATTGTAGCCCCAGTGTTTGGCCCACGGCCCACTCAATAAATAATTGCACACTGAAATCAGTCACCACAGCTATCACAACCACCCTACAGGTTAAATTTATACAGGTAGCTGATGCTCTGTGTGAATCAGCCTGGGAACACAGATATATGTAAATGTTTAGGTTGCCTCTTTTCCTGCACATCCCTGAAGCTCCAATCGAAAGGAAGAAAGCCGTCTTCCAGAAGTGAGCAGGCACTAGGGCTTTGCTGTGGAAATGGAATGAGGTGTCGTAAATGAATGTCCTTCCTGTACTGCGGGGATTGGACAGAACGTGACAAGGCAGCATAATCAAACACAAGCTGGCCCCGGAGTGTGATGCTGAAGTTACCTGGAGAGTCATCTCCAATAGCTACAGGGCTCAGACTATTCTGAGAAACATAATTAGCTACAAGGGGTAACAAAATAAAAAGGAGACCTCTCTGCCACCTCTAAAAAGTACTGAGGAAGTTAATCTAAACCAGACCATTAACAAATGGTCCTTAGCTGTCCCCTATAGAGAAGCATGTCTAACAGCATCCACCTACTGTGCTTTTCAATGAGTACAGGAAAAACAGTAACCCCTCGCTGACCATTCAGGCCTTCATTAAATTGGGACCAGCCCTAGTTAAGCACTTTGTACTTAGAGAGGCAGACATGTAATTGTTAAGAGCATCTGTCCCAGAGCCAGGTTAAGTTCAAATTCCTGTTCCACTATTGCTTCCCTCCGGATCCACCTTCCTCACTCTGTTCTGTGTCCTTAGGTGCTGGCCTGCATGGATCACAGCCGCTGGGTCCCTTTCCTTCCTGCTTCCCAATGGGGAACATTGGCAGGCGACTGTGGGAGAAAGGACAGTGAGGTCTGAAAGCCCTCCCAACACACCACCACACGCCCCCCTGTCCCCTGCCATGCCTCCTTCCCTTCAGGGTCACCTTAGGCCAGCTACATGCCTTACCTAAAGGCCTCAGTCTTTTTTAAGTGACCCCCTGCACACAACCCCATTTCCTATATCTTCAGCTCTAAGGTCTCCTCAAATCAGATAAATCTGAGCATTTGTCCCCTGCTGGGATCCTGCCTGATGCACCATTTGCCAGTCTGGGATTTGGGCAAGTTACTTAACCTCTCTGGGTCTCAAGCTGCTCATTTATGTTGGGGGTGATAGCAGTAGCAAGGTCACTTGGGTGTTCTGAGAATGAAATAATACATTAAAGCAGTTAGAACAGTGTCCAGGGAAATATTAACGATTGTTATTACAAAAGCTCAGTTGAGCAAGATTCCTCTTTCTTAGCCTCAGATTGGCCTCACTCTTTCTCTCGTTCTCATTCTTTCTGACTTCATTACAAAAAAAATTAACTACGCAAACGCTTTTTATGCCTCATCTTACAGACCTTCAACACATTACATGAGGCAAACGTAGCTTTTTTTTTTCCAGGTTCCTAAATGAAAACCAAACTATGAAAGTAGTCTCTTGTCTAACCCAAATCCACGTGGAGGTCAGGTCCAAAGCCCATACATGAAGTCAGGCCCTCTGGTGGCCAAGGCTTTCAGCTCAACAAGTCAACCTGGTTTCAACTTGTATGACAACTCTAATGGACTGGTGGTAACTGCCAGAACATGGTGTCGAGGAGGAGTTAGGAAGGAGGAATGCTGTGACTCATTAATGTTTGCCACGTGCACCTAGGAGAGAGTGATCACATCAATACCCCTGTTCTCTCTCTAGTGGCCCGTTGCACCTTCCCAATCAATCAATCCATCAAAGTAACTAGTCAACAGATACTGATGAAGCCCGTCCTCTATTTGGGTAGTTTCCTAGGCAAGGTGGAAGACACAAAGATTGATTAGACATAATCCGCCCTTGCTCCCTAGGAGTTTATAATCTAGCCAGAAAGACAGAGCAAAAAGGATAAAACAATGAGATCAGGCTGTCCCTAACTATAAATGCTATAGAAATTAAAAAGGAAAGAGTTCACTGCTTTATACATAGTCGTTTTGCTAAACGCTGGATATGTAAAAATGAATAGAGCTGCTCTGACAAGTGTACAAAACAGCAAGAGAGAGAGGGAATATTTCCATACAACGCTGTAATAAAAGGAGACTCTATAAAAGCATGATAGAGGGGAGCTTAGTCCAAGCTCAGTGGAAGGATGGTGTTTGCAAAAAAGCTTCCTGGAGAGGAGATGACCACCGTATTTAGAAAAAGCTTCTTAAATAAACTGCTAGATAGACTTCTCTTTACTCTCTCCAAGGCTGTCGCCACATGGTCCCTGCCTCCCACCACAATCATCTTTAGACTCGGAGATCAATTATGTCTTTATGCAGAACTTAAACATCCCATTCAATGTTTAGGGAGCGGGGCATCAAATTGTTTTGATGATATTCACGCTAAGACCTGATGCCTTAGTTCTAGAACCCAGGAATTGCTGAGGCTCATTATCCTGTTCTCCAATTCAATTTATAATGTATTTGCCATGCTGCCACGTACTAAGTCGCTCTCTTAATTATATAGGTATCCCAAGCATCTATTTTGTTTTTACGTGTATTCTCCTTTCCTTGTATTCATTCACTCATAATTAATTAAAATTGATTAATTCAACATATATTGAGTATCAGCATGTTCTAGGCTG
The DNA here is from genome assembly GCA_963574695.1 of Propithecus perrieri. Taxonomy (NCBI): domain Eukaryota; kingdom Metazoa; phylum Chordata; class Mammalia; order Primates; family Indriidae; genus Propithecus; species Propithecus perrieri. Next base: position 25,395 of record CAUYRB010026294.1, on the reverse strand, counting down.
GGTTCAGACTACATGGTGATAAAACAAGACACACTTGGTCCTTTCATCTTATGAAACCTATAGTCCAATGGGGAACACACACATCATGAACAAATAATTCCATGTTGTAGTAAGCATTACAAAAAACAGGCACAGGTTTCAATGAGACTGAGATAGAGTGTAACTGGGCAGGGTTCTACTAGAAATTGGGAGGCCAGGAAAGGCCTCTCTGAAGATTACATTGATTAGGGGACAGTGGGTGGGGAAGTAGGAGGGGGAAACAGGATTCTGGCAGAGGAAATAGCATGTGGAGAGGCTCTGAGTTGTGCAAAACCTTGACATTTTCGAAAAACCATAGGCAGGTGAATTTGCTGGATCAGAGTGAGCAATGAGGGGTGTAGAAAGAGATGAGGCTAAAGGGGAGGAAGCTAGAGCTAGATTTTGTATGACTTTGCAGGCCTTGGTAAGGATTTTAGATTTTATTGTGTGTGCAATGAGAAGCCATTGCCAGACTGATGCTGCTGTTTGCCTTCCTGATTTTTTCAATAATATATATTTTAAGACTCCCATCTGCTTTTCAGGACACCTCCATTGCTCTTTGCCTGACCTCCCATGGGGCCACATAAGCTGCCCCCACTGCCTGCCTTGGCACTGCCTTTCCTTCCGTCCCTAGCTGTGCTTCTTCCCCTCGTCTCCTAAGAGGTCCACTTTCAGGTTCCAGGCCTTCCTCTCTGCCCACAGCCTCTGCAGCCAGCCCTTCCGTGCTTGCCTTCGCTTCTCGCTGGGCAGAGAGACCCCCTCCACGATTCTGTCATATAACCAAAAGAGCCACAGAGGCTCAAGTTTCTACAGAAAAATATAAACTGTTTTTTAAAATTTTTCTTGTGAAAAGAAATGCATTTGTCTGTTAACAGTGTAGGAGTTTGGCTGATTTTTTGTTTTGTTTTTTTGTTTTTCTGCATATGAGAAAGCTTCAGTGACAGCATAAAATAGAGTCTGATTTTCTTCTGTTCTTTCTTAACACCACTACATTTTCCCTCAAGCATATTCAATACCGGAATATTTGAGAAGTTGTAAAAATTCCCATTAAGAATGCAAATTGTAGTTCCAGGGGTACATTTGAATTTCGATTTGTAGAGATCCTGAGATGATAAATTTTCTAGTTCTTATGAGAGATCCATTTCCTGCAGAAAAATTAAAAAAGGAAATAATAGTCATACATCCCTTACTGATATCACTTTCTTGTTGCTTCTCTAAAGAGCAAACAGCACGAATGGAGTGTGAAGGTGTCAATGTACAAAAACACTGATTTAATTTCTTAGTGTTTTGTTTGGGCTTGGTTTGGTTTGGTTCACTATGGTTTGGTTTCTGTTTGAGTAAATCAGAACCAGTATATAGGGTTCACAATGGAGGAGACTATTAATAAAACAACCTCCAGGGTAAGAAATGATTAAAATCCTTAAGGATTCAGAAAGAGAATAAAATTCTTCTTATCACTTCCTCTCCCTTCTCTGATTATGATTCTAGCACCTCCTCAACTTGAATGTCTCTATCTAAAAGAACAAGACAGCCGTGGTTGAGGTTCCAGGTATATACGATTGTCAACAAATAGTTAGGCATATTTTTCATGATGTTTCATCTCCCAAAATGAGAAGTAAAAAACTGGAGGAAAGGATTCATCTTTCAAGCCCCAAACCATGTTCAATGTAAATATCCAAGTATCTTAGGCAGACATCTAAATGGTAAGGTCAGTTTCTGCCTTATCCCATGTGAACTGACAGGACCTTGTTTCTGCTGGGTTTATTGTCAACATAAATGATAAACAAACAAACAAGCAAGAGCCACCACCTGGCATTTGACAGTGTGAAGATGAAGTTTTAACACACCTGCTCAGATGTTCCACAGTTAGACAGCTGCCAGCACCACTTCCCACCTCAATTTGGAGGAATGAAAGTGCACTCTCAGCATTCCCCATTCCCACATTTCTCCCAAAGTGCGAAGCACTATACAGAAACTGTCAAATTCAGCTCTGCACTGCTTAGGGTAACCAAGGAGTCATGCACGCATTCCGCATGCCAGCGTGAGTATTACATGCCAGGAGGAAACAATGATTAAATACAGGCAGAAATAGCTTCTGTACTAAAGCATCCAAAAGACTACTAACAACACTGTTTGCATCTGAAGTTGTTAATATGGAATATTTTTAGATGGGAACAGTAGCCAAACTCCTAAAATCCAAAATTGCATCCTATCAGAACATGAACCCAATACTAAATAGGTAGGGAGAGCATACATGGGCAGTCTCAGCTACATGCCATTCACGAAAGTGGGCTTTTATTTCTCTCTGTAGTCACTTTCTAATTCTATATGTGGAGTACCTGTTGCCTGTATGTGTAAGTATAAATACATACATGCATATGCTTCATAGTACAATACGGAAATGACAGTATCTGAAAAGTTGTCTTTACCACCCTTTTGTGATCACAAATTTCCAAGTGGTGAACTAGGTGTTCAGCAAATAAATATGCAGGTAGGGTGTTTAAATAGGATCGTAAAACTGCACTGTCTTTAAATATGATTATCCATTGACATGTACACCTGCTGATAAAGTGTATATATTGGGGCGAGAGAAGGCCAAATGATCCTCTGAGCTTCAATTTGTTTAAATAAAGCACTTTATGGGGTTGGGAAGGGAAGAGCTAAGGTTGAAACAAAGTTGTTCCTATTTTAAAATATTGGCATTTGAGATTATAAGTTTTATTCAGTTCTACTACAAAGGCTTTCTAATGTTTAGGTGCCCTTCTAAATGTCTCATTATCAGTGGTAGGTTGGGTTGGTGGGTGCCATAAAATGACATGGTTCAATCATGTGAAGCAAAGAGAAATTCAAGCATGTGCACTGATCCCTGATCAGGGAGACTCAGAAAATGATAACGTGCAGTTTTTACAACCATGCCATTAAGTTTTCGCCACCTGGTATCTGAGATTTTCACAAAGTAACTGACGGTGCTTCACACTTTGTCTATTTTACCAAAATAAATAAAATCTATTTATAAAATGCCAGATTAGCACCAACAGAATATTGACAAATCATATCAAATTGCAGTGATTATTTAACATTGTTTAGGTATACAAATATAGGTATAACAGAAAAATATTATCCCCAAAATATTTCACCATATACTCTCCAAAATATTTTTGTTAAAGGAATTGACTACTGTGGGTCATATGAATGCATCAGTTATATAGGAATTCTATTGCATGTCAGCAAAGCAGTACTACCATTACTGAACTGTGAAATAGAATTGGGCTATAATACTGTAGAATCAGATACTCTAATAATGTTAAGAGGAAACTTATTTACCCTTAGCAGGAATATCCTCTTAACTCTTATTTTTATTTTCTTAAAATGACTTATATTGCTTTTTTTTTCTTATTCTTTTTAACAGCAATTAATACCTATACTTGGAAAGCACTTAGGAAGTACAGATTTAGAAAAAGAAAATAAAGATCACCCATTTTCCCACCACTAGTCATGTTTTGGTATGTATCATTCCAGATATTTGAGTTACACTGTACATAGTTTTTTGAGGGCCATCATCTAACAATATATCATTAATATTCTTTTACATTATTTTAAATAATGAACTGAAATTCCTTTAACCTATCTACTGTGATCACTTATATTGCTCCAACTCTTCACAATTATTAACAATGCAAAAAGAACATCTTAGGACCAGGGCTTTGCATACATACATAATTATTCCCATTAAGATTAATTCCAAATGTTGTATTGCTGGATCAAAAGGTGTGCATACCTTTTTGTGTATACGCACTTGAAGGCTTCTTACTAAATTATTTTTAATTATAGAAGTAACATATGAACATAATTTCTCAAAAAGCAAAAGCCTATTTTTTTCCTTTCCCCATGCCAACCTACAGTGCACTCTTCAGATATAACCACTGTTAACAAATTATTGTTTATTCTTCCAGAAATTACACAAATGGAAGCATGATAAATCTTAGCAATATATCTTGGAGAGTACTCAAAATCAGGTATGAATATATACATTTCTACCTAGAGTAGGACTGCAGATTACTTACTATATTATTATTTTTTTTTATTTCAGCATATTATGGGGGTACAGATGTTTAGGTTACATATGTTGCCCTTGCCCCCGCATACTTACTATATTATTCTTGATCTTTCCATGAACATGCTAAAAATCAACACCAAGTACTTTGTGCATGAACCTGCTACCTGTACCCCTTGAAAAACATACTAGAAGAATTTTATAAAAATAATGATAATAATAAAGCATTCAATGAGTATATTTTGAATAATTCTTGCGTAGTTATGATTGTACTACGAGCCAGAAGTATATGGCATAGCACTGGCTTTCTGAGAGCACACAGTCTTAGATATACAATGAAATGATAAGCAATGTCAAATGAGAGAAGAGAATAAAATGCTGATTTAAATGTGTCAACTATGCCCTTGGGGAAGTCTAGGTCTCAGTTTCCTATTGTAAAAAGATGGTGTTTAACTACAGTCGATCAGAGGTTCTCAAACTTTTTAGTCTCAGCAAGGAGTTAATAACCAGAATATAAAGAGCTCAAACAATTCAATAGCAAAAAAATAAATAATTTGATTTAAAAATGGGTAAAAGATATAAATAGACATATCTCAAAAGAAGACATACAAATGGCCAATGGGTATATGAAAAAATGTTCAACATCACTAATTATCAAAGAAATGAAAATCAAAACGGCAATGTAATATCTTACCCCAGTTAGAATGACTTGTATCAAAAAGACAGGTAAGAACAGACGTTAGTGAGACTGTGGAGAAAGGAGAACCCTGATACTCTCTTGGTGGGAATGTAAATTAGTACAGCCACTATAGAGAACAGCATGGAGGTTCCTCAAAAACTAAAAATAAAACTTCCATATGGTTCAGTAATTCCACTACTAGGTATATATCCACAAGAAAGGAATTCAGTGCATCAAAGAGATATCTGCACTCCCATGTTTATCACAGTACTATTCACAATAGTGAAAAAATAGAATCAGCCTAAGTGCCCATCAGCGGATCAATGGATAAAGAAAATGTGGTATATATACACAATGGAATATAATGATATATATAGCCACAAAAAAGAATGAAATTGTGACATTTGCAGCAAAACGGATGGAACTGGAGGCCGTTATGTTAAGTGAAATATGCCGCGCACAGAAAGACAAATATCGCATGTTCTCACTCACATATGGGAGCTAAAAAGAGAAAGTGGATCTCATTAAAATTGAGACTATATCAGTGGTTACCAGAGGCCAGGAAGGGGAAGTAGGAGGGGTAAAGGAAGGGGAAAAAAAATATATAAATATATTTGTTATAACTGATCTGTACACTTACAGAGGATAAAGATGGTAAATTATATATGTATCTCTTACCTCAGTAAAAAAAAAAAAATTTTAAATGTTTTGGTCTCAGGACCCCTTTACACCCTCAAAAATTATTGAGGACTGAGAGGAATTTTTGTTTATGTGGATTATATCAATCAATCTTTACTGTATTAGTACATAATATTGATAATTTTAACATATTTATTAATTCAAGTATAACAAACTCATTGTATGTTAACATTAAAAACATATTTTTATGAAAAATACTGTATTTTCTGAAACAGAAAACAATTATGAGAGTAATAGTAATCTTACATTTTTGCACATCTTTTTCATATCTAATACATAGAAGACAACTAGATAATCCTGTCTACTTCTACATGCAAACTGTTGCAATATCACAGGCCATGGAGCCTCTGGTAATCACTGTACACTTGTAAGAAAATGAGAGTGAAAGGCAGATAACATCTTAGTATTATTATAAAAATAATTATGACCTTGTGGACCCCAATAAAGTCGTATAGATCCATGTACTGCAGTTTGAGAATCTCTGAAGTGATGATTACTAAGGTCTCATTCAGTTCTGACACGTTCTAAATATACGATCTCCCCACTTTAAAAATGTCCAAATGGAGGCATACAAAGAAACACAGAAAACTAAGTTCTAACAGAGAAACCACAGCATAAACAAGAAAATTTCCCTTAAGCTTTGGTCTTCTGGAATTTGCTATTTCCCAAAATTCAGACTGATCTTCCAGAGAATAAAGAAAATTTAAACAAAAATCTTTAAGAATTTAAGAGAATTTCCAACCAGAACTGTATTTCTGTCATTAGATTGCATAGAAAACTTCACTTTGGGAATTTTAAGGATTCATGAGTTTCTCAGAGAATTCTTTATTTTCAAGTTATCAGATATATATTATTTTATATTTATAGATATGTTGCAAATCTCTAATTTAATCAGCAATTAAGATTCTTTTACTCTTCATGTTTTTGTGGGTGGGGTAGGCTGTGTAAAAGGTAGAAGAAAATTTTAATTAGTCTTAATAACTGAACCTGAGGCAGGAATTGTGTGTGTGTACAAAGTATTACTATTTTGAGATGTGTTTATATTGTACACTTTTGTCATTCCATAAAGAGGGGAGATCTCTGACTAGTGATCAGGCATTTGCTCTTCAGATGGAATTTTTATAATGATCAAAAGAATTTTTGTGTCCAGTGGGGTGTTCAGACATAGGTTAAATGTAATACCATAGCCAGTTCATTTCTAATGTTTACATGCATGGGTGAATAATAATAGAAAGGGCCTATAAAGCCGCCCTGTGAAGATAACTCAAATGCTGGCACTAAGAAGCATATTCACTTAATGTATCTGTGATTAATAATAAATAATTTCTCTTCTGCATCATTCCTTACATGAATTTACATCAGAGAACTGCTTCTGTTTACACAGTTTGATTAGCTCATTAATCCTTATTAATGGTGAAGGTTCTGATAAAATCTTCCATAAAAGGCTTTCATAGATGGCAGAGCAAAACGGGGCAGAAAGTACATTTATATCCATTTTTCCAACTGAGAATATATTTGAAATAAACTTTAAAGGTTCAAAGAAGCTTTTAAAAAATGCAGGATTTTACAAAAATTAGAAAAATTAGCTGTTCATGGTGGCACAAGCCTGTAGTCCCAGCTACTCGAGAAACTGAGGCAGGAAGATCACTTGAACCCAGGAGTTTGAGGTTGCAGTGAGCTATGATGACACCACTACACTCTAGCCCAGGCAACACAGTGAGACCCTGTCTCAAAAAAAAAAAAAAAACAAAAAATTCAGAGTGTTAAGGATACATTGTGCTTTCTCAAACCAAAATGATGCCTTACAAAATAAACATATCTTTAATATAGAATTCATTTCCAGTCTCCATCCTTTACTAGGAAAAGTTGATTACTTAATTGATGTATGTGATTCAATTTACTCATCAGTAAAATGGGGATAAAATGAACTGTACCCACCAATCTCAATAGGATTATCTGAGAGTTAAATAAAACAATGCATAAAAAGCTTTCAGCATAGTCCTTAACCTAAACTAATTCTCAATAAATGGGAGCTGTGACGATGATGTTTCTTTCTCCAAAATGGTGCTTGGTAATATAGACCTGCAGATACGTGGAAATCTGATGCATGATTCAACTAGCACTGCAATATCAATAGGCTTTTCTAACAATGGCTTTTCCAAAAACTGACATTGGGATACCTGATTATCCACAGGAAAAAATAAAATCAAATATTCCCCATTTAATATCATACACCAAAATTAATTCCATGCAGATTAAAAACATAAATGTAAAAAGTAATATTCTACAGCTTTTAGAAGACAATATAGGAGAACATTTTATGAGCCTAGGGTAGGAAATTACTTATTCAATAAGACACAAAAAGTGTTAACCATTTTTAAAAGGTATTAAATTTGACCCTAATGGGTGTGGTGCACGCTGTCTGTGAGATGGACATGCATGTAGGTCTGACTTGGACAGGGCAAAGGCAATATATGTAACCTAAACATTTGTACCCCCATGATACTCTGAAATAAATTTTAAAAAAATAATTGACCACAGTAAAATTTTAAAAAAAGTCTTCTGATATTTAAAAAAAAACAAACAAAAAAACTCAAATCAAAATTGGGGGAAGATATGTATTTGCCACACATATAACTAACACTTCATTTGTATCCAAAAAATGTAAATACCAACAAGTCAATTAGGAAAAGAACAACAATCAAGTAGAAAAATAGACAAAACATAGTGAATCCATTATCAGAATGAAATCCAAATAGTATATAAATGTATTAAATAATAATCATTCTCTTTTGTAATCAAGAAAATGCAGGCCAGGCACAGTAGCTCATACCTATAATCCTAGCAATCAGGGAAGCTGAGGCGGGGGAGTTCGAAATCAGCCTGAGCAAGAGCAACACCCCATCTCTACCAAAAATAGAAAAAATTAACCAGATGTATGTGGTGGCATGAACCTGTAGCTCCAGCTACTCAGGAGGCTGAGGCAGGAGGATTGCATGAGGCCAGAAGTTTGAGGTTGCAGTTATCTATAATGATGCCACTGCACTCTACCCGGGGTGACAAAGCAAGTCTCTGTCTAAAAAAAGAAAGAAAGAAGGAAGGAAGGAAGGAAGAAAGGAAGGAAGGAAGGAAGGAAGGAAGGAAGGAAGGAAGGAAGGAAGGAAGGAAAGAAGAAAGAAAGAAAGAAAGAAAGGAAGGAAGGAAGGAAGGAAGGAAGGAAGGAAGGAAGGAAGGAAGGAAGGAAGAAAGAAAGAAAAGAAAATGCAAATAAAAACCATGATACAATATCAATTCGCAATCATCAGATTGGAAAATATTAAAAAGTTTGGCACTATCAAGTGTTGGTTAGGATGTGTAGGAATCAGAAGTTACATGTTCCTAAACTCATTTTACACATTAAAGAAGATAACTGGACATTATCTAGTAAAGCTGAAGACATGAATAATTTATTACTCAAAATTTTCTCTTAAACTCTTGCAATTTAACATGAGAACACATGTACAAGAATGTTCATAGGAATGCTGTTTGTAATAAAAAAAAATGGAAACAAAGCAATGGAATACTAAATAGCACTGACTATGGATAAATTTTGGCTATACAGAGCAATATGGAACATAATAAAATTGCAGAAACGTAACAGTAAGAAGAAACCAAACCCCAAAATACATATAATTCTATTTATATCAAGTTCAAAAACTGGCAAAATTAACCTATGGTTATTGGACTTCACTGACATTATTAACTGTTTTCTGAAGAGAAAGACAAACAATGGCCTAGAAGCTGGCAGCATCCTCACATCATCCATCATTAATGATGTCCAGAGCAGCTACGAGATGCTTATTTGTTTAGGTCTTTACAGTTTCTCTATTATCTCTTACCATTTATAAAGCACTTTCTCATGTGATCTTTACAACATCCATGTTAGGAGGCATCTTCATAGATGAATAAAAGAGGCTTAGAAAAGTTACTCGAATTTCTCAGATTCACACAGCCAACAGAATGGCAAAGTCAGATCTAACTTCTAACTCTAAAATCCACTCTTCTACACTGCCTGAAAGTTAGTTTGACTAAAGGATCATGCAATCCACAAACAAGAGATGAGGCCCGCAAACTGGAATGTAGTTTATAGGAGCCACAGTACTCCCACCCACTGACTCTGGAGACCAGCTTGTTCTAGGCTGAGCCAAATAGGTGGATCTAACCCTAATGGATACAGGTAAAGGCTCCACTCTGATCCAAAGCAGGCCTAAGAAGAATCTTCAGACAAAAGCAGGCTGGGGAAATTCTCAGTAAGCAAGAGTGTTAAGTCAGCATTCCCAGGGGCTGTTTATTCCCTTCCCCTACATCAAAGAAACAAAAGTGTAAATAGTTATAAAAATTTACCCCTCAGGCTACCAGACAAGTGCCCAATTGCTCTCTATGATGTTTTGAGCCTGCTTTCCAGTCTTTTAAGATCTTGGAAATGGGAAGGATCCTGGAACTTCCAAAGCAGGTAATAGCTCAGCTTAATTGTTTGGGGTTAATTTATGGCATGAAGTGCGATTTTTTTTAAGAAAAGTTAAGGGGAACTGCATCACAATGCTATTGGCTTTTATTTTCCCTAAACAAAAATCTACTTTGTTTGATATCATCTTTATGCCTAGGGTAACCAAATTTCTTATGTGTCTGGGTAGTTCTTGTCTATGCCTGTTATTTTGGCACAATTACTTAAATACTAATGGTGCCTGTCTTCACAAAGGATCTCGAATTGGACAATAGATTATCTACTTATACTACTCATCCAAGACATTGGATAGACATTTATGCATCATTTAAGCATGTATGTATTTCATTAAACAAACATCTATTGAGCACCTACTATGTGCCAGATTCCATGTTATAGGTCAAGAATACAAAGTAGAATAAGCTTTTGCAAGATGTTTACAGTGTAAGATAACCCCTGGTCCATAGATGGATCAGTTGACTAATTTAATCATGCATTCATTGATACAAGTCTCCTTCAACAAATATTCAACAGATGACCATACACTGGGGTGAAGTTTTCAATAAGAAATTTTGGAAAGCAATTATATCTGATGCCCAATTGTTAGTTTTTCCTTTTTCTTTTCTTTTGAATTACTTCAGATTATCCTCAGGTCCTCACTAAATATGTCAACCACTGTCCAGAGTGATTCTGGAGCTGCGGCTGGACCAAGAGGTGATGTAAGGCAGCAAAGATTCAGAAGCACTGAAAGCAAACACTCAGACATTTTCAGGAGGTGACTGAGTTTCCTTTACGAAGTATTTTAATAATATCAGGATAGTAAATAGAAGAGTGATCTCATAAGGCTGGGAAATCCAAGGATACTCAAATTATATTTCGGTGGGGGAAATATATGATGTTATACAAGTAATCACCGGAGTATTAACCCAGTTTAAATGTATGCACATTTTTCCAGAGAAAGGTCCTAACTTTGAAAAATCCTCAGAGGAGTTCATGACTGCCACCACCATCCCCCACTATACAAAAAAGGTCAAGAACTACTGACAAAAAATGAAAGAAATATTAACTAATTATAACACAAAACAAGTATTATAATAAAAGAATGCACAATGTTCCACCAGCAAGCTCAGCAAAATACAAGCAGCAATGGGTGTGCATTTCTTAAGGTGTAATTTACTTGCATATACTTTTCTGTACACACAAGTACTATACAATGGCTCAAAGTGTGGGTTTTGAGATCAAGGAGATCTGCCTCTGTTTAACTATGTGACCTTGGGTGAATCACTCTGCCTTACTAACCACAGTTCTTTCAGCTATAGAATGGGGTCCTAACAGTGGGGTCCTAGCTATGAGGATTAATAAAGAATTGGGAAAACACCTGGCTATTAGAAGTGCTCAATAAATGTGAGCTAGGATCACAACACACACACACAAACACAAGGAACAAAGCATAAATGATTTCTGATAAACCATCTTTAAGTTTATCCAATATATTATCAGAAAATAATTTCTTGAAATTTCTGAAATGTTAGCATATAAAAATATGTGCTCCAAAATATATTTCCCTAACAATTATAGTATTTTAGTGGTTGAGCATGATGATGTTGCATTTCAAGCAGGTAAGCAGAGCAAAATGTGAAGAGTTGAGGTGGAAGGCAGCTCAAAAAATACCTAGAAAATGCAATCCTGGGTTTTTTCACAAATAAAAAAAATAAGTAACTAGAAGGAAAAACCTAATTCTTATTCCTTTCCCATGTCCAGCCTTTAATCCACTGGTCTCATTAGCCTGCCTTTGCAAATGGAGATGAGAAGGATTTTGCATTGCAAAATAGTCACTGTCACCCCAAAGGTGAGATCTCATCTCCTTCACTTTCCATGTGTGACATTCTTTAAGTCAGGCCCTTTTATCTTTCCACCTTGCTGGGTTCTAAATTTAGTCCAGGGACCCATATTAATAACCCACTTGTTATAAATTTCAGGTTTCTAGATATTGCACATATGAAAAAATTTTTACAATGTGATTCTTGTGAAGGAAACAATAAGTCCCTCTAACCAGGTGTAATAAAAGGAAAAGAAATGATCGGCCACCTCGTTTTTCCCAAATCCATAACTCTTTCTCATTTTACAGCAATACGCTGAGAAAAAATAATTAGCAGTCCCAGTGACTGGATCTAGGAAGCAATTCATTATTGGTCATTAATGGAAGACTCTCTTTTGATTCCAAGCAGCACAGGCTCCTTCCCTGCCTTAGGGGACAAGGGAAGGAGAGGCACTTTCTGGTGAAAGTGACCTTTTTTTTCAGTGTACAATTGTCCCTCAATATCCATGGGGGATTGGTTCCAGGACCCCCCAAGGATACCCAAATCCACAGACACTCAAGTTTCTTACATAAAATGGTGTAGTATTTGCATAGAACTTAAGCACATTCACCTGTATACTTTAAATCATCTCCAGATTACTTATAATACCTAAGACAATGTAAGTGCTTTGTAAATAGTTGTCACACTATACTGTTTACGGGATAATGAAAAGAAAAGAAAGTCTGTACATGTTCAGTACAGACGCAACTATTAATTTTTTTTTCCCCTGAATTTTCAATCCAAGTTTGGGTGAATCTACACATGCTGAACCCATGGATACAGAGGGCTAGCTGTATTTGCATTTTATGCTGCTTTTATTTTTCATCAGAATTATTTTCTCTTGACTTTGCAATATATACCAGAAATAAGAAAACAAATCCTTCTTCCTAGTCAGTATTTAGGACATAAATATCTACTGAGTGGCTCATCACAGAACAAAAAGGGGAATAGACACGGCCAAGGGGCACTAGGCTGGGAGGGACATTAGAGACGATTTATTAATAATTCAACTTCCTCCATCATCACAATTTTCACAGAGTTTTGTTGTTGATAGGTTTTTGCGGGGTTTTTGTTTGCTCATTTGTTTGTTTGAATACTACAAATACTATAGACATTTACTACTTTTTTACATGGCTTATCTCTTTAAATACTCACAACCCCTCCCCACCCTCTCACATCCACATATGCGTCTACTAGTAGACTTATTTTATAGGAGACTGAGGCATAGAGGGATTAAGTAACTTTCCCAGGGCCAAAGAACTAGCACATGATACCTGCAGGCTTTGAACCCAGGACTGAGAAACTCTAGAGCCTGCCCTGGCAACAAGCGTGTCAGGACAGCCTTCAAACCCTCATCCACAGACAAAACTGAAATTACCAAGCTCTTGTTCTCTTACAGTCAAGATTGCCTTCTTATTTTTCACATTTGAAAATGTAGGCCCAGAGACTCAAATTCAAGAACCAAGGTTACCAAGGTACCCAGTGGCATAGCCAGCGTGGAACTCGGGAATTCCTGTTTCATGAGGTCATGTGCTTCTGCACCTCCCTACCTGTCTGCTGGCTCCACCTCATTTCCCTGGGCTGGGTCTCTTCTTTTGCCCACCCTTCAAACGTTGACCCTTCAGGCTCCTCTCCAGTCTCTTTGTTCCCCACTCATTCACGAGTCAGCCCCATTCCCATGAGGTTCGTTATTACTGAAAAATCATCTCTAAATTTCTGTCTCTGGCCTGAATTATCTCCTGAGACCCAGACCCAAGTATACAACATCCCCTTCTGAATGTCACAGAAGAGCCTCCATTGACTGTCAGATACCAAACATATCATCCTCCCCAGCCCAGCCTCCCCTCGTCCTGTCTCACCACTCCTACCTGATTCTCATGACCCACCACACACAAGTTCAGGTCCTGTCGACTTTCACCTCCTCAAATAGCTTCTTGTTTTCTTCCTTATTTCCACTGCTTTCGCTATAATTTAAGAGCTTATCATCTGGCGTACACAGATGTTGCAGATTTCCTGCTCCATTTCCAATCTATCTTCCACTCGGCCTCCAGAGTGATATTTCTAAACATAAACCAATCACATGACTTCCCTGCTTAAAACCATTCATTGATTCTCTATCGCTTACTGGGAGGAAAAAATAGAAAAACATCACTGCGTTCCATGTTACAGCCCACAAGGTTTTCCGTGATCGGATCCCTTGTGAACACTCTAGCCTCAGCCTTCTACTCCCATATTTCTCAGTCTAGAAATCCCAAACTACATGAGGTTCCCCAAACATGCCAAGCCATTTTATGTTTTATGCTTATTGCCTATGCAATAGGGCCCTCTTACAGAAATACCTCCCCCACCTACTTCTTCCTGTCATCCTGAAGAATTCCTAATCGGCTTTTAAAAGAGACCTCTCATATCATCTCTTCCACCCACACATCCTCCTTTGGGTGGCTTCTACTCCCAACGTAGCTATTGTTTTCTGTGCATTTTTTGTTCTTTGAACACTCCTTGCTGCATTTCCCACAATGTATGGTAATTATTTGTATATATGTCTGTTTGTTGTTTTATAGACAATGCATGCCTTTGGGTAGAAAACACATACACATCTCCTAAATGTTAAATCTATTCAGATGGTGCTAGCACACACTAAGTCCACAGGCTTTTTCAGATGTTTCAGAAAGGTATGGAGATGTAACTCAGGTTCACTTACATGCTACACACATCATTCAAATGTCATACGTGTGTGTAGATGGCACAATACTTATTCAGGTGATACATGCATGTCACCTAGACTGGACATATATTCATTTAGATGTTAATCAGCTCACTTAGACTTTACACATAGGTGTTACACATACTTAAAACAGTGGATCTCAAAAGGTAGTTCCCAGACCAACAGGAGCAGCATCACCTAGAAACTTATTAGAAATGAAAATTTTGGAGCTTGGCCCTGGATCTGCTGAATCAGAAACTTTGGGGCTGAGGTCCCAGCAATCTATATTTTAACAAGTCCTGTAGGTGATTCTGGCACACGCTCAAGTTTGAGACCTACAACTTAGATGTTAGACACCCTTATTCATATGTTCTCCCTGCCTGTTCAGATCATATCTTTATTTAAGCAGGTGTCATGCATACTCAAATGTTACAAGTTAGCTTTTCTGAAAACCATATTCTCTTAGACAGTAAACAGCTCCAACATTACATACTGACATTCAGATCGTGCATGTGCTTATTCAGACATTATACCTGATATATCAGCTTTCATTAAATAGCATACATGTACATGAAAATGATGCAATGGTACACTGTATTATCAACAATGCTTACTTCAATCTTATGCATGTTAAACTATTCACTTTGATCTTCGACATCCATTTGCTTATTTAGATGTTACCTACCCTTTTTTAGATGATACACATGTTCACTCAGGTCTTACACATGTTCACACACATTTCACAAATCCATTCTGATGTTATACGTGCCTATTCAGATTGTATTTGTTCATGAAGATGTCCATGAGATCATGCAGTTGTATGCTCACTCATTCAGATATTGCCTTCCATACCTTGTATGCATTGTCAACCAACCCATGTTAGAGATAATCAAGGAGCAGCTACCGTTCCGGCCACTTCCCATTCTGATTATGCTATTCTTCAGAAAGATCTCCTTGGTCTCCTATGCCTCTAGCCTCTTTCCTGATGCTGTTGGCATGCAGCGGCCTTTGCAGAACGTGCTGGCCCTCTTGCTGCCTCATTGCATTTTGTGATCTTCAGGGTAGCCCAAGCATAACATTGTTGACATGGAATTTATACCAGTTTGCCATACTCAAAATACCATCTACTTGAAGAATATCGTTCCAACAACTGTAAGGCTTTTCCTGGGGTTGAATATGCTTTTAATCACATCTTTTGTCATCTTTGGCAACCCACGGTTATATAACTACAAGGCATTCCATGTTCATTCATTTCAGGGAAGCTTTTGATTGGTTCTACTTCATAATTTTACAATTGCTTTGACCACAATCAATAAGAAAGGCTTGGGCAGAAATACTGGGTCAACATTTAAAGCAAAGAATATTGATTGAGCACTTATTATGTATTCAACCTCCTTCAGTGGCCCAGAAATACTCTGTTTGTCCCAAGTGTTTCCTTTTCCAATTTACAGAGAAAGAGCTTGATGTTTGGAGTCAGACTGGTACTAATTTGAATCTTGGCTCTACCATTTTGACTATGTGACCTTGAGAAAATCATTTAATATTTCAGAAACATAGTGTCTTCCTCTTTATGAGGGGGAAACAATGTTTACTCTGTGGCACTTCTGTGAAGATTTTATGTCTGGTTCACAGCATGTGATCAAGAAAGATTAGCTTTTTAAAAGGATTGTGTTATAAGCCAAATAAAAGCAAGAATTATGCTTTCCCACATTGAAACTATTTGGCACATGCAGGTAAGGTTGGGAATGAGAAGCAAGCTCCGCTTATACAGGCAAACCCATCAGAGTCTCAGGTAAGATCCAGACCAGGAACCTCCAAGGCAGTAGTTGGGACAATGCTCAAAAGTCCAGCAGTCAATCAGCTACTATGATTCTACTCACAGGTATTAGAAAATTCCCCAGCAGGAGCACAGGGACAGCAATGAATGCACAGAGGTCTCAGTTATCTCAGAGGTTGCTACGATAAAATCTTGGAATAGGTAGTAAGTCAGAAGCCTTGATCCTATTGATCAAGGCACAGGAGGATAGAAGAGAAGATACTGAACTTAGAAAACTGGGCACAAATAGACAACTCCAGGATGGACAATTTCAAGGTCTGAGAAAGGGACAGAGGCATAGATTAACACCAATTACAGTGTCACTGTTCAGACACCTCAGTCTGGGTCAGATTAGCTGCAAGACCACTGACGGTATAGCTTAGAGCTTGTGGTCAGCAGTTGGGCTTGACGCTACCACTCACTCAGGAGAAGGATGGGGGCTTCTTGAAATTCCTGCCTTAATGTCAGATTTTTTTTAGAATTGAGATAGACTGGAGCCTGATGGGAGGTCATCAGTGAACTAAAAAAGGTAGAAGCAAGGGAATGGGGGTGTAGGTTGTTGACAGAGTGGCTGCTAGAGTGGTTTTCACGTTCCTGTGACATTTAAGTCACAATTTGGTGCCTTGACCAAAAGGGTCACCTGGCTGTATGCATTCCCTCTTCAAATGAGGCAACATAGGTGCAGTGCTTACAGCAATGCCTCACACAGACTAAGGACCATGCATAAGCATTATTAATAATGATGGTATTTATGAACTAATTCAATAACTATATAATATGTGCCTGCTATGTTTTAGTTGTTGGGAACATAAACAGGTAAAACATAGCCTCAATAATCTATTAATATAGTCTGATTTTTTAAAAACATAAAAATATAAGGGAAAGGATGGCCAGTTCTGCCCAGATTTGGTGAGATGGATGTGTCCCAGAGAGCTTCTCTGATGTGTTTGAGAAAACAGTATTCAGTAAGTAGAGGGAGAAAGTAGGGTGTTAAGAGAGAAAATTAGCAAATGCAAAGGCACAGCAGGGTAATAGGTTCAGGAATATGGAAGGAGCCAAAGATGCTATGCAGAGAATGGGAAAAGGGCAAGCTGTGGAGGCAGGTGAGAACCAAATCACCAAGTTTCTAATTGTAGCCACGTCACTCTGGCTACAATGTGAACAAGGCAGAGGAGGCAAGGCAGGAGGAAGGGAACATGATAGAACATTCTAGGTGTAATTCAGATGGAAGATGATGACAGCCTGGATAAAGAAGGAGCAAAAGAGATGCAGATGGGAGTTCAGAGGTAGAAATGGCAGGATTTGGTGATCACATGAGCAAGGGGTTGGGAGAGAGAGAAGTGTGTCCTATCACACTTTCAGAAAAAAATGCAAATATTGCCATGGTGGTGGAAACAATGATCCACTCTCCCTTGGTGAAGGATCCAGGAATGCTGGCAATGATTCCAGATTCCTGGTCAGTCGAGCATTCTGGGGCCTCAGCTACTTCCAGGATGATAAAGTAGTATAGCTGATCTAATGAAAAGAGATAGTCACAATCCCCATTTCGTTTAGGCAAAGAAGATGGAAGCAGCTGCTGTGGTGATGCACTTACATGTCAGTGGAGTTGATGCATAGAAATTTGAAAGTTAAAGGAGAAGGACCTGGGGTTGAATGCAAAATCGGTCAGTAGCTATGGCATGTTTGCTGGATGCATCAAAACAGACAAGAAACTAATTACCTGACTTCTGAGTGAGCAAAAGGTTGACATGACATTCTGAAATTTCAGAGCTCTATTATAGCTGCCATGACCAAAATATTCAGTTAAAAATGTCATATTAAGTGGGCACACAACTGAGTGAGTAAATGAATGAATGAATTTCTCTGAAATATTGAATATAACTTTCAAGATTCCCCAGTGATTACATTATAGCTTGCATTTTCCATATGGGCTGGGTGGCAGCATATTAATAACTGAGAGTGTTGATTAATGGATTAGTCTTAACTCCAAGGGAAGTTTTAATAGCATTCTCAGGTTTCTGTACTTAGCTCAATGTTATTCAACCTTTTTGTCTATAATTTGATGAAAGTGCAATTGTCATTCCTACTAAATTTGAAAATGACTCAAAGCTGGTAATTTTTCTCTCTCTCCTTCCTTCCCTGTTCTCTATGATGATCAGGGCAGGTCTGATCTTTAAAGGGAACATAAGAACTAGAGATTCTACAGCTGTTTTGTAGACTTGGGGGGGGCAGCTAATTAAGTAAAGAAAGGGGAGGAGAGGAGGGAAGAACAAAACAGAGGGAAAGGAAAGGATGAGGGGAATAGGAAGTGAGAGAAAGGAAGAGAAAAACAAAAATGGGAAACAAGGGGAGAGAAGGAGGGAGGAAAGAAGACAAAAAGAAAAGAAAAATGGGAGGATGGAAGGAAGGAAAACAGGAAGAAAGGGGGAGAAAAAGTAAAAAAAGACGATAGGGAGAGAAGCAGGAGAACAGCCTCAAAACACAAACAGGATGGTGATTGCTGAAAGGAATGGAACTTAGACAAGAGTCTTGGGCAAGGGAAAGGGCCCCTAATAACCATCACATTGAAAGGAAATAATAGGGAAGAGACAATGACTTTATCCTGCATTTCTACAGAGGGCTGAGATGGGATAAACAGAAGGAATCTAAGAGAGCTGCTTGTTTGATAAATAGACAGTCTTCAAACAAGGAGAACTATTGAAAAATGTAATAAATTGACATGTCATGAGCTACCAGTGACTGAAAAGGTTCATAAGACGTTATCCACCCAAGCCTCGGGGTTGGTGAATGAACCACCCTCTGGTATAAAGATTGGCCCGAATGACTACCACGGCTATCCTAACGTAGGTGGAAAAACACTTTCTGCACTGGTGTATTTATGATGAGTTGCCCTAGGTAGCACAGTGACTAAAAATTCAGCAAAGAGCAGAGTAAAGGGGTAAGGGAAAGAAAGAGAGAGACTCAGAGACAAAAGGAGAAGGATTCATTCATACATTTTTTTCATCCAACATATTTATTTGTGGCTGAATGGGAATACAAAGATGAGTTAAAATGGATACTTCCTGTTTTTATGGTACCTACAGTCTAATAGTGAGACCGACATTAAATATTCCTTCTAAAGAATGCATAAATACTGAGATAACAGCTCTAATAAAAGTATTTTTGCAGAATATATAATAAGAGAGCTTAATTGGGAGAGCAGATGAGGGTGTGTCTTAGCTCAGGCTGCCACAACAAAAGACTGGATGGCTGAAACAACAGACATTTATTTCTCTGTAAGCCAGGAAGTCCAAGATCAAGTTGCCAGCTGATTTGGTGTCTGGTGAGGGCTCTCTTCCTGGTTTGCAGATGGCCATCTTCTCACTGTGCCTTCACATGGCAGAGAGAGCTCCAGTCTTTTTGTCTCCTTGTAAGGACACTAATCCCATCGTGGGGGCCCCATCCTCATGACTTCATCTAACCCTAATTACCTTTCAAAGGCCCCATTTCTTAACACCATCACATTGAGAGTTACAGCTTTAACATATAGATTTTGGGGTGATACAAACATTTAGTGTCTAACAGGATGGGAGTCAAGGAAGATTTCCTTGAAGAGGTGAGCCCTGAACTGAGATCTGGAGGATTTCAGAAAGAGGATACTGATGGGCAATGTTCCTGCAGCATGAGGGATCAAGGGCCTTTGGCAATACTGAACGGCCAGTATGCACGGGGCACAGAGAGGTAGGGTGAGGCTCAACAGGTGAGCAGGGCTGCACCAAACAGGGTCATTTTATGTAATAAGATTCAAACAATAATTATTCTTTCTTTCCCTTATTCAGCAAATTTATATTGAGAATTTACTATGTCAAGTACCAGTTAGGCACCAAAAGTACACCAGGGATGGTAAGACAGATATGACTCTCTCCTGGTCTTCATGAAACTTAGAGTCAAGAAGAACAGGCAGATAGTTATTTTAAAAAAAAAAAAATAATAATGAAAAAATAGTATATGCTTAAATAGGGAAGTGGGGACATCTAACATATTCTGGAGGATGGGGATAAGAGGAGGCTTCCTAAAGAAAGTGATTTTTAAACTGAGACCAGAAAGAGAAGTAGACTTTAGTAAGGTAAAGATAAAAACAAAACGTATTCTAGTTTGAAGGAGCAGGTGTGCAGGCCCAGAGGTGAGGGTGAGCACATCATGTCGGAGGAAGATGAAGGTCAGAAGTAGCTGACATGAAGAGTACAAAAACAGTGTCAAGAGAAGAAGCTGGGGATGTGAGCAACGGCTACGTCATGAAGGGACCCACTTCATGTTAAGCAATACAGACTACGTCCTGAGGGAAGGGGGCCTTGAGAATCACTGGCAACAAGAAAGCCAACAGGTGGGAGACCAGTTAGGAGACTGTGAGAATAATTCAGACGAAAGTTGATGAGATCTGAATTATAGTCTGGACAAGAGAAGAAAATGGAATTGGATAGGTTGAGACATATTTAGGAGGTAAAAGCCATTAGACCAATTAACTAATTAGCTAAGAAAAATGTGGTAGGTAGAATAATAGCTGCCCAAAGATGTCCATGCCCTAACCCCTGAAATCTATGCATATACTAGGCTATATGGCCATGAGAATTAAGGTTGCAGATGGAATTAGGTTGCCAATCAGATGACCTTAAATACAGAGATAATCCTAGATTATCTACACAGGCCCAATGTAACCACAAGGACCCTTAAAAAATAGTAGAGGAAGGCAGTAAAGAGAGAGCCAGAGGAATGGCAGTGTGAAAATGACTTGGCCTGACCTTGTCTGGATTTGCAGATGGAAGAAGGTGGCCAAGAGCCAAGGAGTTGTGGAACCCTCTAGAAGCTGGAAAAAGCAAGAAATCAGAATCTCCCCTAAAGCCCCCAGAAAACATGTAGCCCTAGCAACACCTTGATTTTAGCCCAGTGACACTCATTTTGGACTTCTGACTTCCAGAATGGTAAGATACTAAATTTGTATGTTTAAATCACTAAATCTGTGGTAATTTATTACAGCAGCAATACAAAACTAATACGGTGAGAGAGAGGAGGGATTGAGGATTATGCCCAGGCTCTGTCCAGGCAACTGTATGCGATGGTGCTTCTATTAGGAAACACGGAAAGAGGGGAAACAGGTTAAGGAGATAGATATTGATTCACTTCTGAACACATTGACTTTGGGATACAGCAATTCTGATCTCAGATAAAAGTATGGGTCTGAGGATCAGAAAAGGGCTCTGATTAGAGATGTAGATGTGAGAGTCATTAACATATAATGGTAATTTAGGCAACCAAGTAGAGGTGATTCATCCAGAGGGAGAGAGTAAATGAAGAAGAAAAGGAAGGAAGGAAGGGAGGGGGGGAGGGAGAAGAAAAGAAAAGAAAGAGAGGGAGGGAAGGAGAGAAGGATGGGACCTCGCACACGACCATGAAGAGCACCAGAACTTACAGGATAGGGAAAGAAAGAGAAGCATGCAAAGCTGCTTACTGGAGCTTTATCTACTCTGTAGTCTAGCTTCATTGCTTACTATGTGTTCTTGAGCAAGTCCCTTAACTTTTTGAACATTAGTTTAATTGTTTGTAAAATGGAAATAAGAACTTTCTCATTTGGTTGTTGTGAAGATTGAATGAGAAATAATGTAACCCATATTAGCACGATGCCTGCCAAATACTAAGTAGTCAATAAATGTTACCCGTTATTATATGCCCATCTCCTAGAATTAGTTTATTAGGAATCCGAGATCCATGCCAACTATAGGAAAGGCAGTCCCTGTGAGGTTTAAATGTTCACGATTTGGAATTGCTGTAAGGTGTCAAAATATTTGTTTCATTAGCTGAGTACTAGCACTGAGGGCTCAGTAATGGAGCATGGCAAATTTGAACAGCTCTTTTGTGTTCATATTGTTACTCTCCTTTAAAAGTTATAATTTCAGTCTAAAAAAATTCTAGAAATGGAATAATAAAAGGCTAACCAGGTTAAAAATGTTTGATTACTATAGGATAAATGACAGCTGAAATATCATTGCCAATAGTTTCCCATTGTAATCCTCACTGTAATTTCCTCAAAGCATTTTACAGGGTGAGAGCAATGAAAAACGCCTTTCTGCTCATACAGAGCTCAATAATAGAAAATTTTATTGCTGGTTACTTAAGATGGTCTGATACAGTCATCGTGAAAATCAACGGTTGCTCAATACTATAGAACCAAATGCTGTGATTTCTAAAATAAAAAGGGAAGGAAACACAAGGATATTTGTGAAGATATTTAAGCTATTTTCAACTTTTACACTATGTGTCTGGTCATTTCATTTGCCTACCATATGGCCCATCTGACTCCTACAAGTGGAAAGCAAACAGTAATTTCACAAGCAAATAAATATTTTTAATTAGATTTATTATTTAAAAAAATGTTTATTTATTTTGCTATTTTCTATTGTATATATTTAAGGTGTACGACATGACATTTTGATATACATATACACAGTGATTACTGCAGTCAAATAAATGAATGTATCCATCATCTCACATAGCTGGAAATTTGCTAAGAGAGTAGATTTTCTGCACTCTTACCATAAATTCTGTATTGGTCCTCAAAGTCACTTTCTTTATCCAGATGTACTTGAACTATTTTAGCAGAAATTTCTTGAAGTTCCTTGACTAATTCAGTTAGTCATTTCCATGGGGACTGGGAGGGTAGACTTGAAGGCAGAAGAGATTTTGTTTTATGTTTCTTTCCATATTCCAAAATTTATCAGTAAGGGTGCTCTTCTAATTCCAATGTGAAAAAGCCTAAGCATGTTTATTCATTCATAGTTGACAAAGTCTCTACCATGCACTACTCTCTCTGCTTAGTACTGGCATTTATCAGAGAGACAGAGATGAATAGGATACCTGTTACTGATGCGTCAAATTTCAGATGAAAGGAATGACCAGTTATTTTGTTTGTAGAACCATTTGCCTCAGAAAACATTAACTAGAGAATTCTGAAGAAAACAATACCAAATAGTTACTCCCACTTTGAGAATAGATTAGGGTTAATGTTTAGCAACACTGAATGGGTTAATTTCTCCCTTCTCAGTTCCAACACAATCTAGTATGTAAGACCTAAGAGAATTATTTACATAAAATGTATTGGTGCTTCACATCAGTGTAAATGTGGTTTCCTGTTCATCATTCCACATTTTCTGAGAACAAAGAACAAGTAAGTTCAAGCCAGTCTACAATGGTTTTAGAGGACCACTAAAGTGAGACCTAGAGAAACAAAACTAGAGTAAATAAAAAGTGAAACCCACGGCAAGTCAAATATGTACGCTAGATTTATAAACATTTCTTTGGTGGAAACTGGGCCGGGCACAGTGGTTCATGCCTGTAATCTTAGCACTCTGGGAGGCCAGGGGGGAAGATCACTTGAGGTCAGGAGTTCAAGACCAGCCTGAGCAAGAATGAGACTCCATCTCTGCTAAAAACAGAAAAAATTAGCAGGGCGTGGTGGTATGTGCCTGTGGTCCCAGCTACTCGGGAGGCTGAGGCAGGAGGATCATTTTAGCCCAGGAGTTTGAGGTTGCAGTGAGCTGTACTGATGCTACCGCTCTCTAGCCAGGGTGACAGAGCGAAACTCTGTTTCAAACAAAACAAAACAAAATAAGAAATATATGTGATTTTTAAAATCTTTTTCTTTTTTTCTCATGATTTCTATGGGTCTCTGAGTAACATGGAGACTTTTAGTAGGAAAAAGTAGAAGACAAGGATGAGAAAAGACTGACAAAACGAATAACCATAAAAGAAAACAGGTTTATTAACATACATTTTAAATTTAAAATTCCTTTTCTTCATGAAGAGAGTGTCAGTGAAACTTCATGTTCCAGATTTTACAAGAATTATTTGTCATCATAAATAATATGAACCTATTCTCAATTTTTTTTTATTTAGGGTACCCCTGTTTCTCATGAGATAATATTTAGATTAGTCATCAAAGCCTTGGAACACAATAAATACAGAGTTTTGTGTGCTAAAAAGTCTAAGAAGGAGTATGGGGACCTGCTTATGGATTTGTGGCTACTGGTTTACTATGCATGACTCTGACCAAAGAGCATGAGGGTTATCCATACACTTCTGACACTAGAACAAACCTTGGGTTAGAGTCTCAGATTTCTATGAGTGGTGGTGTGGTGGACAGTAATGCCCAGCCCAGATGACCCTTCCAAGGAAGGACTTTACTGCCCAAGGTATCTGCAGACAGCCCCAAGATGTCAGCACCTTCAAATTAATATAATACACCATATCAATAGATCAAAAGGCAAAAACCACCTGATCAGCTTTCACAAAATGCAGCAATCTTTCATTATAAACTATGACAATCTTTAATGATAAAATCACTCAACAAACTAGTAACAGAAGGCAACTTCCTCAACTCGATAGAAGATATCTATAAAACACTCAAATAGCTAACCTCAGAATTAATGACAGACTGGAGGTTTTCTCCCTAAGATCAGGAACAAGGCAATGATGCTCTAGAGTTCAGGTCTAGGTTAGGATGAAGCCAGCAGAGCCATCTTGGTCTCCCTGCAAAGGGGGAAGAAGAAACCCAAGAAGCTGGAGTAAGCCCTGGGGACAACCTAAAGAAGTGCGTCCACTTTATAAATCACCCCAGGGTTTCCATCATGGCCTCCTCCTTCTGAAAACCAGTCCCAGCCTACTCTCCTTTAAAGGCCCTGTCTTTGACCTACTGAGGAATACCAGAATCCATTTTGCAACAATATTCTGGCAAAAGTTCAAAAGTTCATTAATTATGAACTGAGAACCCAGATATAAAACCATCCTCATATAGCCACCTAATCTTTGACAAAGCACACAAAAACATAAGCTGGGGAAAAGAATCCTTATTCAATAATGGTGCTGGGAAAACTGGATAGCCACATGCAGAAGACTGAAGCAGGATCCACAACTTTCACCTCTCACAAAAATCAACTCACGCTGGGTAACAGATTTAAACCTAAGGAGTGAAACTATTAGAATTCTAGAGGAAGATGTTGGAAATACTCTTCTAGACATTGGCCTAGGCAAGGAATTTATGAAGAAGACCCCAA